>JAZKJV010001161.1:0-265453 GCA_037367405.1 Ottelia alismoides | reverse complement strand
TATTGTACATCAAACAACATGTGCCTACACTCCTCAAACAAAATGGTGTTGCAGAACGTAAGCATCGCCACTTACTTGATGTTACTAGAACCCTTCTCATTCAGAGTCGTGCTCTACATTCGTTCTGGCCGATGTGGTTCTTACTGCTTGTTATGTTATGAATCGCATGCCCTCACATGTACTGGGTGAGAAAAATCCCTATTCACTTACCTTTCATGAGAATGATTTGTTCTCACTTACTCGTATTTTTGGCTCATTTGCCTTTGTACGTCAATTGTCTCCTGGTATTGACAAGCTCTCTCCTAGAGTCGTCAAATGTGTTTTTATGTGTACTCCATATATATGCTATAATCCATTGCACAGGGAATACTATGGTAGTGTTGATGTCTCATTTTTTGAATCGGAAATGTATTTTTCCTGCAAGGAGACAGAATGACTTCATCTGTTGATGAGGTCTACATGTCACCTCCTCCTACAAATCAATCACCACCTCCAAATGCGTCCATTGATCCACCTCCACCACCTCCTCATGTACCAGCACCATTCACTACCTTGTTCCACCTTTGTTACGCTACTATACTCGCCGACCGGCTTCTGCTCATGGTCCTAGACCGTCATCCAGCACGCCTCAGGTTTGTTTTGAATACATTATTTCTATTGATGGGTCTCGCGATGTCTGAGCAAAAACTTTGCAGGATGATGGCATACAGATTGAGGAGATCCTCAATGACCCGGATTTGTCCTTATTGCACTTCGAAAGAAGAAGCATGTGTGTGCATCATATCCAAAGCCTTAAATGTCGATTTCGGTCACCATTTCGGTATCGACTAAAACAGAATTTCGATGGAATTTCGGTGGAATTTCGACCGAAATTTCAGCCATTTCGGTCATTTTTTGTACTAGCACCCCCATATTTCGATCATTTCGGTCGAATTTCGATTTCGACTGGATATCGATATTCGACAGAAATTCGACCGAATTTCGCTGAAATTTGAGGCCATGATCATATCCTCTTGCTTCCCATGTTTCGCTTGATTGCCTAGCAGGGGATTTCAGGAGGTTTGCAGTTGGTCTATCTGTTGTGGAGATTCCATGGACCTACCAGGAGGCTTTGAGAGATAGTCGGTGGTGTCTTGCCATGGAAGAGGAGATGGCCGCAATACAGTTACATAGCACTTGGAGCTTAGTCTCCGCTCTTGCTGGAGCATCTATTGTCAATTACACGATGGTGTTTCCCGTCAAACACCACGCAGATGGTAGTCTTGATCGTTACAAGGTCGTATTAATTGCATGTGGATTCACTCAAACTTATGGGGTAGACTATATGGACACATTCTCACCAGTTGTGTGCCATTCACACTTCGAGTTCTTCTTGTTGTAGTTGTGGTACGTGATTGACCTTTATTTCAACTTGATCTGACAAATGCTTTCTATATAGAGATCTTCAAGAAGAAGTCTACATGCAGTAGTCTCTAGGGTTTGCTGTTGAGGGAGAGTGTCAGCAGGATTGTAGACTTCACAACACAATTTATGACCTTAAGAAGAGTCCAAGGGCTTGGTTTCAGAAGCTCTCGGATCTAATTGACAAGCAGGGATTCAAGAGATCAAATGCATACCATTCGTTGTTTGTTCAGAGGACCCACAAAGGTACAGTCGCTGTTATGGTCTATGTTGATGATATCCTTGTTATAGGAGATGATGTGCAGGGGATCAAGAAGGCAAAAAAATTTCTCGATCAATAGTTTGTCACCAACGATCTTATACGGTACTTTCTGGGTTAGAGTTTTATATCAAGTAATCATCAAAACTATGTAGAGGATTTGATAACCAACTCATCTTTCCTTCCATACCTCTTCACTTACCTACCACAATAGAACTTAGCATTCTTGACGGACCGGGTGATCTTCTGATAAGACAAGATGGATAGCTTTTCCTCACACTCGCTACCCTTCGATACCTCACTCGGAGACACCTTGAGAATGTCAGGAACTTAGTGTGTGCGTCAAGCCGTTAATCTCTCTTTTCACTCTAGCCAGAAAGAGAACAAACAAGCTTAGTATTGCCAGAAATTAGCAAGGTCTTGTGATGACCCAAAGAAAATATGTTACAAACACGCTAGTTGAGACAGATATGATGACCTGCCACTACTCCAGTGAATCCGAGCATGAGGTTATACGATGATGATAAATAGGAGGTGGACAGGAGAAGATACAAAGAATTGGTGGGAAAGCTACTTTATGTTACCATCACTAGGACAGACATCTCCTTTGTTGTTAGTCGGGTCAGTCAGTTTATGGAGTAACCCAGACAGGTGCATATGGATGCAGTCCATATAATATTGAGGCACTTGAAGTCATCCCCAGATGCAGGATTGTTTTTCAAAAAGGGGGCATCTCTCACTATCACAGCTTGCATACATGCAGATTATGCAGGGTTCTAAGGATAGGAAGTCTACCTCAGAAACTGTTATATTAGGAAGAGCAAGAAACAAGACTGTGGTTGCCAGGTCTAGTGTTGAATCAGAATATAAAGCTATGGCACAAGGGAGCACAGAGATGATGTCAAGTCGTTTTAGCTGACTTTATATATTGATGTGTCACTTCCTATGTAAGCAGGAAGTCTTATTCAGTGCAAATAATCTTACTTTTCATGAGAGAACTAAACATATTGAAGTATATTGGCATTATATACGGGACATGATTCAGAAAGGCTTTATTTCTACTTCTCATGTAAGCTCAGTGGAACAAACTGCAGACATTTTCACCAAGGCATTACTCAGAGGACCATTTAAGAAGTGTACATCCAAGCTGAGCATGATTGACATCTATGCTTCATCTTGAGGGGGAGTGTAGAGATATTATTATGTCTATGTACTATTATTACAGTTTATATTTTTTCCTCCATCTTATGTAATTTACCCATGAGCTTCTCCCCTATATAAGAGAGCCTTGGGATTCTTTGGAATATATAAATTTGATCTTTTTCTTAACAGTCCAACCAGTACATTTCATGCTCAACCTGAGGGGAACTGTTAGGAATACCATTAGGTTGTGTCATAATATAGGGTTTTATTTCATCCCACATTGCCTGTTGTGAGATAATAGGGTGTGCAACTTGATGGGGGCTATTATTTTAAGGCAATAGGGTGACAAGTCATATACGTGAGGCCATGTACTACATGTTTCGATGATTTAGGATTATGGATCTTATTGAGAGATATCTCGATAGAGTGATCTGCTCACAATTTTCAGGGGTAATGTAAAGAGTTGTCGACTGGTATAGTGGGCAATGTCGACTGGTGACTGGGTGGAGGTTCGTCGTCGGCTGCACACGGGGAAGGTAGCAAGGAGTCGTCCTCCCCAAGGAGCTCCCTGTGATGCTCCTCGTGGTCCAGGCAGGCCTCTCCCCTTTGGGCGGGGTTGTTATCGTTGCGGCTCGCTTGGGCACTGGGCGAGGCAATGTAGAGAGCCAATCAGATGTTTCAAGTGCATGGGCTTTGCGCATCGAAGTAGGAATTGCGGAGCAGGAGTCCGGCCGGAAGCGAGGAAGAGCAATACTGCGGAAACGCAATGTGTCCTCGTAGGAGAAGGTGGAGGTGGGGAAGCCCTATTCAAGGGGATTTTGGACGTGGGCTTGGCAACGGGGGGAGGGTTCAAAGGGGATGTGACTGCCTTATCGCAGTAGAGGGTTTTGGCTCGAGGCCTAAGCAAAGATGAGGCAGATGCGTTATTGTCCCTATCGTGCTCGAGGAGGTCGCTACTCAGGTGGAGGTATGTGCGGACTGACGATGGATTGATATCACCTCGGAGCTTGAGTCTTGTAAGGGTAAGGGGGATCCCGCTTCTCTGGCGGAGTCTACATCAGGTGTGCCAGCTGTTAGAAGGTATAGCGGTGGTGAAGGTCTTAGCAACCAGTATTTGTTCTCCAAGTGAGGGCACGAATCCTCTGATCGGGGTTCATTGCCTTATCCTACGGAACCATAGCTGGTGAACGGTGCACACGGAGGGGCGACGTCTGCATTTAGAGGTCTCGTCGGCGGATTCGATGGCGGGGGGAGGAAAGTCGGCTTCAGCAGCACGACGGAATAGCACCGAGGCGGCGAGGCGCGCCTGCACGACCACCGGTGACTGCAGAGATAGATACGGACAATCCCCGGGATGGCGCATCTCCTCGTCACCCGCAGTCAATCAATTTGGGGATGGTAATTCCGAGACGGCCGTTACAGTCTGCGACGGTTCGCAATAAAGAGAAAGTACATGTTGTTTCACCTCCCTTTGCGGTGGGGCACTCCATTCGAAATCAGATGGTCAAAGAATCAGGTTTTAATCATGGGTCGGCTACACCTGCGGAGACGGATCTGTGCGAAGCAAGATCCGATTGGGCGGGGAGACCCGTCTAAACAACAAAGTCGAAGCATGCCCGGACCCGGACCCTGAGTATGTTCCGGATTCAGCATGGCTTTAAATTTCGTCGATATTCCACCGAATTTCGATCGACAAGTGATCGAAATCGAAACCCCATATCATTTCCTTTTCTCAAATTTCGGTCCATTTCGGTGGAATTTCGATTCATTTCGGTCTATTTCAGTGGAATTTCAGTCCATTTCGATGGAATTTCGGTCCATTTCAGTTGAATTTCTACTGAAACGACAGAAAAGGTGGAATTTGATCATGTTTCACTGAAATTCATCCTCATAACCTCTTAGGCCACTCTTTCACCTGATTTCGACCACTTTAGGGTACTTTTTGAGCTCTACATATTAATACATTACATTGCATCATTTTAACTCACAAGACACTAAAGTTTGTTCTTTTTTGGGACTCTCTTATTACTTCTCTCTACTACAAGGAGTACATGTGGTTGTACGAGTGGTAGGTTGTTAACAACCTTCCAAGTCTTTGTGATTGTAACTATTTTTCTACTATTAGGTTGGACGTAGTTGTGCTTATGAATGTGATGAATCTCGTATTCATCATGCTAAAAGCCGCAAATTAAACCCCCTGCTTAATCAATCCAATAAAAATACCCTCTAATTCCTTGTTTTTATCATGTAGTATATTGTGTATAAATTACCATTAATTTATTGTGTTTAATTCCCTTTATTTTCTTTTAATTATTTTATCCTGAAAAACCCTTAAAATTAGGTAGAATAATTGTCCATAAATCACTGACCATTAAAAGCAATAAAAAATACAAAAATATCTCAAAACCACAAAATCGGTTTTTTTATCCCCTTAAAATACCCCCAAAAATACTTTTTGTACAAATGACCTCTTTTAGCTTTTTGACCAACATGAAAGTTGTAGATCTCGTTGAAACGAGCAACTTTCATGTTTTGACTTTTTCCAAATTCGGTCTCTAACTATTTCTTTTCTATTTTTCTTTGTAATTATCTTCTGAATTTTCTCATTAGGCCACGTGGCGCTCTCCGGAGCCGCCACGTGGCCGCTCCTCCTTCCGCCACCCGGTGGCCTCTTAGGCCGTTCGATCCCCTCACCTCCGCTCCATCCCCGCCATCCAACCATGCCATGCTCTCAGCCCTTGGATCTATCTCCAGATCAAATCACCACCGCCACTTAGCGCCTCTCCTACAGCCGTCCGATCTAAATATCATCCAACGATCCTCCTCGCGCCACGACTACGCTTCATCTCAGCCCTCTGCAAGACCTTAAATGTCGGTTTCGGTCATCATTTCGATATCGACCAAAACAGAATTTCGATGGAATTTCGGTGGAATTTCGACCGAAATTTCGGTCATTTCGGTCATTTTTTGTACTAGCACCCCCATATTTCGGTCTTTTCGGTCATTTCGGTCGAATTTCGATTTCAACTGGATATCGATATTCGACAGAAATTCGACCGAATTTCGCTGAAATTTGAGGCCATGGCCCTCTGATTCCATTCTCATCCTACGCCTCTCGTTTCCCCACGTCATCCCTTCACCCCTCGCCGTTAGATCTCACCCAACTTTCCATCTAAGCCGCTCATCAGCGCCCAACTCCCCGCCGTTGGATCTAAACCTAAGATCTAATCGGAACCCTCCATCAGCGCCCTCGTCCTGACCGTTGGATCGCAAGATCCAATGGTCCAAACACCTTCGTCAACCTCCGTAACACCCCCCCCTTCCCCAGTCGTTTCCCCTCGCGCATCCTCTGCTCCCTTCCATTTTTAGCAACCCACTCCGACCACCTCTCCCTCTCATAACGCCTCCCCGACGTCACCCTTCGATTCGACATCCCCGCGCAACCTTCATCACTCGCCTCCATTAAACCACTTGCCATTAAACCTCCTCGCAAAAACGCTCCGCACCACCGAAACCCCCGTCCACCATTTTTTGGGTTTGCTCCTAGTCTCCTCTGCCCCTCCGGTGACAGTGGAGGGGCGGAACGTCGAGGCGGAGATGGAGTTCTCCTGGTGTTGACCTGCGGCACCTCCGTCGCGTATCGGTGGCCTCCGGTCACCAATTGAGCCCCGAGGCCCGGCTGACCTCGCCGGGTGACGACCCGAGGCTCTCTTGAGCCTCATCCCAAGCTATCCCCGCCGCCATTCGCCTTGCTCCGGCAAGGCAATTTTCCCGCAATTTCTCCTAATTTTCCCTTCATCCCTATTATCGTTCATTGTCCTCTGACTACTCCAACACCTCAACCAGATCACTCCGACCTTCGCCGGCCATTCCCTTCTTCTTCAGAACCTCCCCGCTCCGACTCGCCTCTCCTCCCGCTCCGCTGGAGAAGACGACCCTCAGGCCACCATTCCTGACGCCTCCACGGCCTCCATTCACTCACAAATCCTTCACACAACCACACACTTGCTTCGGCTATATGTTAACGATGCAGGATCTTTTGATTGGCCGGAGATGAAATCGGTGCTCCTTTGAGTTGGTTCCCTCCGGCGAGGTTGCATGGGACGCACGCTCTGATCATCACTGGAGCTTCGCCGGACATCCAAGACCTTCGCCAGACTTGTCGCTACCCTCGCCGATCCTCAGGCTACCCTCTGGGGCTCGGCGGAGCTCTTCGCGTGTCGCCGGAGCCCCGCCTCCTCCAGTGACTCGCGGAGGAGGATGACAGTACATGCACCGTCCGATCCTCCTGATCGGACGGCCCTGATGATGCCACGTGGTGGACCCGAGCCTCTTCCCCGACCTATAGGCTCGGGTCATCCGAGCCTAGCATCGAACCTTCAAAGTGTCCACGTGGCCCGAGCCTAAGGTGCTGACCCGAGCCTAGCCCCTCACGTGTATCGCACGTGAGGTGCTGGGTAAATTGCAGAAAAGACCCCGAAGTTTTGAAGAATTACACTTTGGTCCCCAGGCACGTGCCTCACGTGCGCGCCTGGGTATTTTACAGGGAGGCCCTTCATACTTTCTGAATTTACAAAAAGGCCCCCGCGCATATGGTGAAATTGCATCCAGACCCAGGCGGTTTTTCAAAATTGCATTTAGGTCCTTCCAGGGACCTAAATGCAATATTTATCCTTTATTTTTATTGCATTTTTATTACAATTATGCTCTTGCACTGTTTTTAACATAACTTGAGCATCGTAGGTCCAAATTGCATGATTTTAGTGTCGTTTTGATCCTTGTTTTGTTCTCTACATTTTAGCATGCTTATTTGTTTCATTTGACACTGTTTTAATTTAAGTGAATTTTTATGTGGAAAATGGGACCCTGCTCTTCTTGTCTTGCTTTGATCTGATGACCGATTTTATTGATGTGTTCAAATTGACTCTGATTTCATTTTATATTGTGTTGCTCACATTTTAGGATATAATTGTAGCATTTTATTCAGCATACTTGTTCTCTTGCATATTTGCTCATGCATCATCTTTAACTTGCCTAAAAACTGATAAAAAAATAGCATGCATCATGGCATTGCCTTGTAAATAGCATATTACATCCCGTGGACCTGAAATTGGAATTTATTCAAATCGTGCCTTCATGAATCAAAATTCATTACACACATTAGGCAGCCATGTCTCTGTGTTCGACCTTGGTAGACTTGCCAAGTTAAAATATTTCACGACATTCAAAGTTCGTGGTTTTTGCTAAACCGAATTCGCCTCCTATACTACAGCTTATTTTCCACTATTAAAGAGGTGAATTTGACGTTCATCAAATGGCGCCGTTGCCGGGGACACGGCTTTGCTTGACTTTTGAATTTTGATTTTTATTTGTTGAATAATTTCATTTTTTTATGTCATCATTTCATGCATCATTTTTGCATCTGCTGATCTAATCTCTCTGTATGTTCTAACTTCTCTCTTTTGTGGCAGGGCCCATGGGGATCGAGGACGCTTGATCCTCATGGAGGCGTGAAGTCGGGAACTTCCGCTGAAGAGGCCGCAAAAGAACCAGTGAAGGAATTTGAGGATTTTATCAAATTGCATTGCATATTGTAAAAAAAAACTTGCATCTGCATATTTATTTCCAGTTTTGTATGTTGTACACAAAAAAAATACCCCCCCCACACACACACACACCTACACTTGCACATACTCACCCCCCACCATCTCCCCCTGTATATTTCACACTCTCTCTCTTTATCTCTCTCTATCTCTATCTCTCTCTCTGTGTGTGTATATATTTTACGAACCCCCTCCCCCGCATCCTTGTATCATAGAACTCCCCCCTAACGCAGACCTTACTTCGGCTATTTGTATCCTAAGTATAGGGGAGATCTGTCTACTCATCCCTCCCTCATTCTGTCTTCTTGTACTTAGGCCAATTTTGGCCTAAGTATAGGGGGACCCTCCTTCTCAGTTCCGATATATCACCCTATATTTGAACCGAACCTTCGCTTCATGGCACTTGTACTATGAGGACATAGCAAATTTTAAGTATAGGGCGGTATACCGTATAATACTGTATATTTACTTTAGCCTTAGCTCGCGTTTTTAAAACTTTTTAAAATTTTATTTTTCGGGCTGGGTTTTGGTAAACTAGTGAACTGAGTAAAAACCTGTAAAAATTATTAAAATTGAGGGATTAATTTTTGTAAATATTCCTGTAAAAAATGAAAATTGAAAATTAAAAAAAAATCTTGGATGTTGACTCTGACTACTAGGTTTAGTAGGCATTTTCAGTGAGGGAACCTCGGTCTCCCTTAGCAGAGTGGGTGGTTTAGAGGACATCGCATACGGCCCCGTCCTCAAGTAACACGGGCCTCGGCCCGTACTTACACCCATACTAGTTGAAAGTGTATACTTTTATTTGAGCCTGGGCCAGCCATTGTCTCTCCGAGGAAATAAAAAAAAATCAAATTAAAACCCATAAAAATTTGCAAAAGCCAAAAATCACACAAAAATTCACTAACCCAAGGAGTTGGTGTATTCCTGACACATTCACACTCACGCAAGGCTTGAGGATTTTGAGGACACTGGATCTCTGGGATCTTGAGAGTCTGAGTTAACATGCCTTAGTCATTAGGGTTTTCAAGACTTAAATATCCACACTCCTCTGGTTTGAAAGATTTGAGTGCTATATTGCACTCTTCATCTCTACCTTCAAGAAAATATGATCAGCACGGTCACTTCCACAACTGCATGATTGATGAGCTGAGATGAGATATCACTTGAGGAACTAGGACCAGAGATTTGAGTTTAGACCCGATCTTATGATATTCGAGGATGGGATAAAGTTAATGAAGGCTTTAGAAAACCTGAGTGTCAGCAAAACCCTAGCCAGTATGTGAACACGATTCATATGCTATCTCTTTGATATTTACCTAAAGTGCCAGGGTGTGATGAAACTTAAAATGAATTTGTTGATCAGTGTACGCCAATTTTTGGTAAAAGCAGTGGAGCTAGCCAACAAAAGAAATGAAATGTCAAAGAAAAAGCTCTGAATACCAAAGTCAAAATACAAATGAGCTTCCACCAATGGCGAGCGCTCCCAAATATTTTCAAAGTGTCCACTTGGACCAAGAGCTAATTAGGACCAAGGAGTCGGGCTGACACCACAAAAAGGGCCCTGCATCGTAAGCGATACAAGTCTGGGTGTCGAAGGTATCTTAGATACTCAGAAAAGACACACCCCGGTGTACTCCCAGAAAAAAAGTGCAGACGACTCCAACTCTCTTGACGGACACATTGATCAACAAAATAATAATATACATGTGTTGAGTAAAAGGCACTCGAGAGGCCCCTTGTTCCAATGTGAGGGTAAGAAAAATAGACACAATCCCATTACCTCCATCATCTGGCCATCCATCTACATTTCAAGTCTGACGAACTAATGAGACGGTTGACTGAAGCAAGAGTAGACTTATTCCCTAGTATTGAGGATTAGGTCTAGAGGAGAGTCTTTGGGACTGCAACTTTGAGTGATGCATCGACTCAGCTCTCATGAAATGCAGTACACTAAATATCATGTCCTTATATTATATGTACAAAAAGAGAGTCTGATAATCGGAGAAGTTGGATTCCTTCTGACTAAGGCTTGGATAAACCCGGAATTTTAGGATCACTTAGGTCAAGGGTCCTTGAAAGATCGAGCCTTGAATTTTTCACGCGCACTGTCAGGAATTAATCCGACTCCTTCATTCTTTAGATGCTCGAGGACGAGCATGGTTTAAGTATAGGGGTATGATGAATCCCGTATTCATCATGCTAAAAGCCATAATTAAACCCCCTGCTTAATCAATCCAATAAAAATACCCTCTAATTCCTTGTTTTTGTCCTGTAGTATATTGTGTATAAATTACCATTAATTTATTGTGTTTAATTCCCTTTATTTTCTTGTAATTATTTTATCCTCAAAAACCCCTTAAAATTAGGTAGAATAATTGCCCATAAATCACTGACCATTAAAAGCACTAAAAAATACAAAAATATCTCAAAACCACAAAATCGGTTTTTTTATCCCCTTAAAAATACCCTCAAAAATACTTTTGTACAAATGACCTCTTTTAGCTTTTTGACCAACATGAAAGTTGTAGATCTCGTCGAAACGAGCAACTTTCATGTTTTGACTTTTTCCAAATTCGGCCTCTAACTATTTCTTTTCTATTTTTCTTTGTAATTATCTTCTGAATTTTCTCATTAGGCCACGTGGCGCTCTCCGGAGCCGCCACGTGGCCGCTCCTCCTTCCGCCACCCGGTGGCCTCTTAGGCCGTTCGATCCCCTCACCTCCGCTCCATCCCCGCCATCCAACCCCGCCTTGCTCTCAGCCCTTGGATCTATCTTTAGATTAAATCACCACCGCCACTTAGCGCCTCTCCTACAGCCGTCCGATCTTAATATCATCCAACGATCCTCCTCGCGCCACGACTACCCTTCATCTCAGCCCTCTGATTCCATTCTCATCCTACGCCTCTCGTTTCCCCAAGTCATCCCTTCACCCCTCGACGTTAGATCTCACCCAACTTTCCATCTAAGCCGCTCATCAGCGCCCAACTCCCCGCCGTTGGATCTAAACCTAAGATCTAATCAGAACCCTCCATCAGCGCCCTCGTCCTGACCGTTGGATCGCAGATCCTACGGTCCAAACACCTTCGTCAACCTCCGTAAACCCCCCCCCTTCCCCAGTTGTTTCCCCTCGCGCATCCTCCGCCCCCTTCCATTTTTAGCAACCCACTCCGACCACCTCTCCCTCTCCTAACGCCTCCTCGACGTCACCCTTCGATTCGACATCCCCGCGCAACCTTCATCACTCGCCTCCATTAAACCACTTGCCATTAAACCTCCTCGCAAAAATGCTCCGCACCACAGAAACCCCCGTCCACCATTTTTTGGGTTTGCTCCTAGTCTCCTCCGCCCCTCCGGTGACAGCGGAGGGGCGGAACGTCGAGGCGAAGATGGAGTTCTCCTGGTGTTGACCCACGGCACCTCCGCCGCGTATCGGTGGCCTCCGGTCACCAATTGAGCCCCGAGGCCCGGCTGACCTCGCCGGGCGACGACCCGAGGCTCTCTTGAGCCTCCGCCCAAGCTATCCCCACCGCCATTCGCCTTGCTCCGGCAAGGCAAATTTCCCGCAATTTCTCCTAATTTTCCCTTCATCCCCATTATCGTTCACCGTCCTCCGACTACTCCAACACCTCCACCAGATCACTCCGACCTTCGCCGACCATTCCCTTCTTCTTCAGAACCTCCCCGCTCCGACTCGCCTCTCCTCCCGCTCCGTCGGAGAAGACGACCCTCAGGCCACCATTCCCGATGCCTCCACGGCCTCCATTCACTCACAAATCCTTCGCACAACCACACACTTGCTTCGGCTATATGCTAACGATGCAGGATCTTTTGATTGGCCGGAGATGAAATCGGTGCTCCTTCGAGTTGGTTCCCTCCGGCGAGGTTGCATGGGACGCACGCTCTGATCATCACTGGAGCTTCGCCGGACATCCAAGACCTTCGCCAGACTTGCCGCTACCCTCGCCGACCCTCAGGCTACCCTCTGGGGCTCGACGGAGCTCTTCGCATGTC
The DNA here is from genome assembly GCA_037367405.1 of Ottelia alismoides. NCBI lineage: Eukaryota > Viridiplantae > Streptophyta > Magnoliopsida > Alismatales > Hydrocharitaceae > Ottelia > Ottelia alismoides. The sequence continues at coordinate 253,032 of JAZKJV010001161.1, read as the reverse complement.
GTCGGAGCCCCGCCTCCTCCAGTGACTCGCAGAAGAGGATGACAGTACAGGCACCATCCGATCCTCCTGATCGGACGGCCCTGATGATGCCACGTGGTGGACCCGAGCCTCTTCCCCGACCTATAGGCTTGGGTCATCCGAGCCTAGCATCGAACCTTCAAAGTGTCCACGTGGTTCGAGCCTAAGGTGTTGACCCGAGCCTAGCCCCTCACGTGCAGCGCACGTGAGGTGCTGGGTAAATTGCAGAAAAGACCCCGAAGTTTTGAAGAATTACACTTTGGTCCCCAGGCATGTGCCTCATGTGCGCGCCTGGGAATTTTACAGGGAGTCCCTTCATACTTTCTGAAATAACAAAAAGGCCCCCGTGTATATTGTGAAATTGCATCCAGGCCCAGGCGGTTTTTCATAATTGCATTTAGGTCCTTCCAGGGACCTAAATGCAATATTTATCCTTTATTTTTATTGCATTTTTATTACAATTACGCCCTTGCACTGTTTTTAGCATAACTTGAGCATCGTAGGTCCAAATTGCATGATTTTAGTGTCGTTTTGATCCTTGTTTTGTTCTCTACATTTTAGCATGCTTATTTGTTTCATTCGACACTTTTTAATTTAAGTGAATTTTTATGTGGAAAATGGGACCCTGCTCTTCTTGTCTTGCTTTGATCTGATGACCGATTTTTATTGTGTTCAAATTGACTCTGATTTCATTTTATATTGTGTTGCTCACATTTTAGGGTATAATTGTAGCATTTTATTCAGCATACTTGTTCTCTTGCATATTTTCTCATGCATCATCTTTAACTTGCCTAAAAACCGATAAAAAATAGCATGCATCATGGCATTGCCTTGTAAATAGCATATTGCATCCCGTGGACCTGAAATTGGAATTTATTCAAATCGTGCCTTCATGAATCAAAATTCATTACACATTAGGCAGCCATGTCCCTGTGTTTGACCTTGGTAGACTTGCCAAGTTAAAATATTCCACGACATTCAAAGTTCGTGGTTTTTGCTGAACCGAATTCGCCTCCTGTACTAAAGCTTATTTTCCACTATTAAAGAGGTGAATTTGGCATTCATCAGAATGCTACACAGTTTCTTGGTGTTAATTGATTTGTTCGTGTCTCGTATAACATACATTTTACGATCACAAGTCCTACTATGCATTTATTTGGCATACATGTTAAAATATTCATGTTTGTGTGTGTGTGTCTTATTTTATTTTTAAAATTAAATATTTCTCTAGGTTCAAAGTATTTTGGTAAGATGCAAGTTTTGATTTCAAACGTGGTGCTAGCTTTGAACGACATACTACGATTTTTGGAGAGATTAAATGAAAAATTAAGGTAATATATAATTAAATATCTTATTATAAGCAAAAAAACTATATTTTTCTCTCTCATTTATTATTTATAAAATATTAAAAATTTTAATTGTAGAAAAAAATAAATTTTCAAGTAATTTCCAATTTCCGACCATTTCACCGAAATTCCACCGAATTTCTCTTTTCGGGCTTACCGAAATGAAACTAAAATCCGATATTTAAGACCTTGGGATTCAGAGCCTTTTGACGACGTGGATCCGAATGTCTAGATCGATCTGGAGATGGAGCCCCGGTTGGCATCGAATACGGAGCCTCGTTTAGAACTGGAGCTGGGTCTTCAAGCTGGCTCGGGTATACTTGAAGGCTATACCGTGGAGGACCCGAGATGGGTGGTAGCGTTGGATTCCGCCACGGGTGGGCCAGAAGAGAGGCCCGGCACCTTGATGGCGGTGGATCCCACCGCGGGTAGGTCGAAGGAGAGGTTGTGCACCTCAGTGGGGGATGGCGCGAGATTAGGAAGCAAGGGGGCGGTCCGAGGGGGTTTGCGAGGCACCGCAGGCGGTTGTACGATCACGAGGGGTGGCGGGTGTGTGCTGGAAGGGGCGGGGTGGCATGGAAGAAGGGTCGTTGCAGGGGGTTGGGGGAACTGTGCAGAGGGTGGGGGAAGAGGTATGGTTGATGCTATGAACGGAAGATGCGAAGCTGGGGGAAGACAGGGAAGAGATCGGTGGAGGAGCCAAGGCGGGGGCAGGGGCGGGCGAAATGGGAGCGCTCTAATGTTGTGGTGGAGGGCCATGGTCGCCTATTGGAAGACCGAGTTTTTTTAGCTTGCTTGATTGGAGTTTCGTGGAAAGTCTGGGCGTGGTGCAGCTCTGCGGGAAGGCCAAAACTGTTTCTTCGTGAAGGTGTTATCTTGGAATGTCAGAGGGTTGGGTCGTCCCAAGAAACAGATGTAGGTCAAGAATCTGATTGGTGATGCTCAGGCGGATATTGTTCTCTCACAAGAAACAAAGGTTTTGAGGTCTGGTGGGGAGGCATGACGAGACCTAGGTGGTGGCTCTACATTTGAATTCGCTAAAGTCGAGGCGTAGGGAGCGGCTGGCGGACTCCTAACTAGGTGGAAGAGAAATGAGTTTGAGAAGCTGGCGGAGAGGAGATCCTTGTTTTATCTCTCAGTGTGTCTGAAGCGGAAGGCGGACGGTGTCATTTTTACTGTGACCAATACATATGGGCCTACGAGTTCGATGCCAGGTTCTTTGGCCACGGATCTTTCTGTGGGGGCAGCCGGAGAGGAGGGCATATGGCTCATTGAAGGAGATCTAAATGTGACCTTGCTACCAGAGGACAGGCCTTTGCAAGGGGGTGGACATGATGCGGGATCGGAAGACTTCAGGAACTAGCTTCACGCTTTGGGGCTCACAATTGTAGATGCGACAGGATATGCCTACGAGTTCGATGCCAGGTTCTTTGGCCACGGATCTTTCTGTGGGGGCAGCCGGAGAGGAGGGCATATGGCTCATTGAAGGAGATCTAAATGTGACCTTGCCACCAGAGGACAGGCCTTTGCAAGGGGGACATGATGCGGGATCGGAAGACTTCAGGAACTAGCTTCACGCTTTGGGGCTCACAATTGTAGATGCGACAGGATATGCCTACACTTGGCGGCATGTGAGGTCGAGATCTCAGCTGGATATATTTCTTCTCTCGCCTGATGGGTTGGAGTTTTTCCCCCTTTCTAAGGCGTGGGCGCTACCTCGGGCTCATTCTGATTACACGTCGATTCTCTGGTCTTCAGAGGAGTAGAAGCAGCCTAGATCCTTCTTTTGGTTCGAGCGTGCATGGTTGCTGGAAGAGGGGTTCAAGGAGGAGGTGGTCTCGCATTGGAGGGGGTGGCAGGTGGAGGGTTCGACGGTGGCATGTATGACTGCCAAGCTAGTGTTGTTGAAGAATTTCTTGCTTGATTTCAGCCGTGGAGTAAGGGCATGACGAAGGGAGCGGAGAAGCGAGGCTCAATAGGGAGTGGTCCGTCTGGATGGGCTGGATGACCAAAGGGCCCTTGACCAGGATGAGGTGTTGGAACGGGCACGGCGCTAGACGTGTTGCTTTTGGAGGACAGGAATGAGGAAGTGGAACGGAGGCAGAGATCTAGGCAGCTAGATTCTTCCATTCGATGGCTTCCGGCAGAAGGAGGAATTTCATTCAGAGCCTTGAGGTGAGGGGGGAAAGGGTGGTGGGGGACGCTCAACTTGGACGAGCTCTCAGGGAGCATTTTGTGGATATGTCGAGGAGGAAGCAAGGTAAGGGATGGGAATGGTGTGGAGCAGGGTGGAGGCTTTGTCGGAGGCACGGACACTTGGTCTTGAAGCGCCATTTGTTGAGGAGGAGGTGAAGAGTGCAGTCTGGGGCCCCAGGACCAGACGGGTTTCCGGAGTTGTTCTACAGGGACTTCTGGGACCTGCTGAAGGAAGAGATTCAAGCCGTAATCAATGAGTTCAGGGATAGGAATAGGGGTTTCGAGAAGGTTAATCGGGCGTTGCTTTTCCTCCTTTCCAAGAAGGAGCACCCGATACGAGTGGAGGATTATAGACCGATTGCATTGTCTAATGCAATCCAAGCTTGCAAAAATCCGCCGACTAGGCCGACTAGTCGGTCTGACTAGTCGAGTCAAGGGGGTAGCCGACTCGACTAGGCCTAGTCGGCCATTAGTCAAGCCGACTAATCGGCCGATTTTTACATCAAGCTTTTATAGTTTTTTTTTTCTTTTTTACTTTTTTTAACAACAAACTTATTCTAATATGCTTAATGTTATATTTAATGTCAATTACTTCATTTATTTCATTATGTAAGTATAGAAAATGTACAAATCTATGCTGACACATAAGCAAACTTATTCTAATATGCAATAATGTTATATTTAAAGTCGACTACATCTTTTATTTCATTATGAAAGCATAGAAATGTATAAAAATAATTTATATATTTAAAATAATTAAAAAATTCAAAACTGACTATTGGCCGACTAAATCCGACTAGTTGCCCGACTGCCGATTAATCCTTAGTCAGTGACCCCGCCGACCGAGTACCGACTACAGCTTTCTGCAACCTTGATGCAATCTATCTGATCGTGGCCAAGGTGCTGGCGAATAGACTGAGGCGGGTGTTTGATGATGTAGTTCTCCGGAATCAGACTGCGTTTATCCCTGGTCGACAGCTAGCAGATGGGCTAATTATGGCGTCTGAGATATGCCTCCAGTGGAGACGGGAAAATAAGAATGGATTAATGTGGAAGATTGATTATGAGAAAGCATATGATTGCGTGGACTAGAGTTTCTTATGGACGTCGCTACGACGTCGTGGCTTCACTGACCTCTGGATAGCCTGGATGAAGAGATGTGTCACGACCTCGTCCTATTCAGCTCCGGTGAATAGTAGGTCGGAAGGGGGTTTTCCAACCGTAGAGGGTTGTATAATAAAGATTCCCTTTAGCATCGATGCTTTTTGTTTTGGTAGCGGACGCTTTAGCAGTGATGTTCAGGAGAGCGGTCGACGAAGGGTGGTGTAAAGGCTTCCGAGTGGATTCAATTTCGGTTCCACTACTGTAGTATGCAGATGACACAGTGATTTTCCTGGGCGGCACGGAAGATATGCACAGAAGGGCGAGGCAGCAGGTGGATATCTTCAGCAGTATCCCTAGTCTCCAGATCAATAGAAATAAGTCGGTGGTGATTCAGTTCGGGATGGACGAGGCTGAGAGTAGCAGAAGGGTAGAGTTGCTGGATTTTCCCTTGGGCGAGTTACCCATTTCTTACCTAGGTCTACCTCTAGTGGCGGGCAGGCTCAAGAAAGCGGATTGGGACATGGTCCTCAGGAGATTTGAGCAGAAACTGGTGGGTCAGAAGGCAGTTACTCTCTCTAAGGGTGGGAAGTTGGTTCTCTTGAAGCATGTGCTCTCGGCAATTCCTATTTTCTTATTCTCAACAAGGTTGATACCGGCAGGTGTTAAAAAAAGATTGAGGTAATGATGCGAAGATTTTTCTGATCCGACGAGAAGCAGCATAGACATGGCATACATCTAATAGGATGGGAGGAGCTCACGAAGCAAAGAAGCGAAGGAGGCTTGGGAGTTCGGGATGTGAACTGCATGAATAAGGCGCTTTTGGCTAAGTGGGTGGTTCAAACATTTATGGTGTCAAGGGCTCTCTAGAGGCAGGAAAAACACGGTTTGAGTCTTCCCTTTGGAAAAGTGTTCGAGACATTTTATCCCAACTGAGGCCGAGATTGATACCGAAGGTGGGAGCCGAGGAAGTCTTTCGGTTTTGGCAGGACAACTGGACGGGGATGGGGTACTCAGCGGCAGGTTCCCAAGGCTATTTGCTTTGGTGGTAACCAAGGAGTGTTCCGCGGTAGATGCTGGTGTGTCTAGTCCGTGGGTCCCTCAGTTTTTGACTAATCTTTCTGACCAACGAATGGAGGAGTTGATTAGATTGCAGTCCGAGCTACCCTCTCATGGCTGTATATCTCAGGGAAGGGATCATTTCGTTTGGGAGGGGGCGGATTCTCAACGAAGAGGGTGTGCTCAATGTTCGGGGGGAGCATGGATGACCTGGACCCAGACATGAAGCAAGATATGAAGATAATTTGGGCAAGTAAGATCTCGTGCAGAGTGAAGGTCTTCCTGTGGTGCCTCGGAAGGGGAAGACTATGTGACAAAGCAAGAAGGGGCGGGTTGTTTGCCATTCCGAACACTCAGTGTGATAGATGAGGCGCACAGACGGAGGATGCGGGGCATTTTTTTCACTTGTCCTTTGTCGGAGCAAGTTTGGAAAAAGGTTGGGGCGTCGTGGGTTTTGCACGATGGATCGGCCGACTTCTGGAGGTCAGTAAGGTCGGTGGGGAGAAACTCAACGAACGACTGTGCACTGTCGTTTGCAGCTCTTTGGGCCATCTGGGAGGAAGAAATGATCTAATTTTCAAAAATCAGAGGTTTTATTCAAAAAATGTAATCGCTTATTGTCTTTCCCTTTACCGTTTCTGGTCCACACCGATAATGTATGTCTCTTTCCTTTTTTAATATAAAGGTTTTGTAGCCTCAAAAAAATATAAAGGTTTTGTGCGGTGAGTCCCAACTTGGGATATCGCCCTCTTTTTACTCAAAAAAATATTTTGATGATGTTGTAAGTGTCAATATCAATGTCGTCACAATAATATCAAAAAGGGGACATGACAATGAAATCTTGAAATCGTGTCAAAACGGATAAAAATCAATTAATTTAAAACTAATAAAGTATCTACTAATTTCTACCATCTTACATTTGGGGGAAGGAAGTTTATATATAAAATCATATACTTTGATCATATTAGAAGTTATTATATTAACACAATGCAAATTTCATATCTTAAATACTAATGCTATTAAATTATTTATCTATTTACCAAAAATGATTTAAAACAAAAGGATGCACAATGAAAGTAAGAAAAAAATCTGATATTTATTTAAAATTTGAATATAAAAATAAGAAGAAAAAAACAAGGACGAAACGAAATGCAATAAAGAAACTCTTCTTGCAATGTGCAGCAGCTCTTGACATCTCTAAGTTTTACGCATGTTTGGTAATAATGGCATACCCCATTCATATTGGTTGAAACTTGGGAGTATCTAAGTAGATGCACTCATAATTTTGTATGTATTGTTGAAGAGAGTTCCAATAATATTTTATTCTTAAACAAAAATCCATTTTGGGGCTTCTTTCATCTATTCGATGACCGGAACAAAGAGGGATACATGTTACACCATGATTTCGAATCGGAAGAGAGATTTCAAGAAATGACATATCAATTGACTGACAATATTTCTAGATATGTCGTTCACATCTAGGTTTAGGTGTACTCTGCCAGATAGATTCCGAGAAAGTTGAGGAAACAACACGTGTTGTCGGCAATGCAGCAGCATTTGAATCTGCATATTCAATAGGAAAACACAAAATTCTACATATGTATTTTGGAAGGGAATTTGCTTCGTACTCCAATTTACATTGTTATTCCGCCTAGTAGGAGGAGATGGCTACTTTTTGCCTTCTGGACAAACGACTGGACATATGGAGGGACTTTGGTGATTCACTTCCCATGATTGCATTAGCAACAAGTCGTGATGCATCGTTCTCCGATTTTTTGGTGGATGGAGCTTGGTTACCCACCTTCCATTCGTATTTTTCGGAAAGGACTTCATTTAACTCATAGAAGCCTTAGCTCTTTGGATGCTCCTATGGAAACCCAGGATCACTTAGGAGTGGCGAGATGGTGATTCACGGTGCGATGGGGATACAAAGCTATGGTAAACAATCGAGCCCAATGCATGATGATTTGATTCGGGATAGAAAGCTTACATGAGAGATGGAGGTCCCAACATGTACCAAGGTCTTCTTATAGTTGTTGAGAGTCTGAGACGTCGAAGAATCCTGACCAAGGATAGATGGGCCAGACACTTCTCAGGCAATGACAACATTTGCTCCCTAGATGAGGGGGAGGTGGAGATGAATAACCATCTTTTTTTCACATGTGAGAAGGCAAAAGATACATGGATGGAATTGAGCATCGGTTATATAGACTCTAGTAATCTCACCAGATGCTAACGTCTAAATCGAGAACTTCTCATGCATTTTCTTTTGAACTTCTCCTACATGTTGCAGTAGTATGGGTGCTTTGGCTTCCACGCAATGGAGTTGTTTTTAGAAGAGAGTGCTTTTATATTAAAAAAATTCATAACCCATTTTGCTAAGACTTTGCTTGAGTCATGGCTCATGTAATGCTTTTTAATTTTAGTTTGTTTATTTATTGGCCGTATGTCTCCTCGACTCCTCGTCCTTTTTCCTTAAAAAATAATTTATTTATATGGGACGGATACCTTGTGTGTTCCCTATTTTTTGAATAAAAATCACGTTTTGATATACATGTTGCTATGTTTATTTATCTATTTCAGATTTCAACATGGCCTTATCCACAAAAAAAACTCTATTGAAGGTGATTTTTTATATTAATTTTTATAGGAAGAGAATCCTCACTATTACTTGCATGTTAGAGTAGACAATAATTGTTGATGCAGTCTGCAGGTGTTACCTGTTGATTTTGAAAAAAAAACTTTTCTCCATTATCCTTTTTAAGAAAGTCCAATCTTCGTAAATAGATCGTGCTCATTTATTGTATAGAACTTTGGGTTTCGGATCATATATGTGTGCCCTGTAGAATTCCATTCAACGGCTTCAGCACAAAGCCTTTTCCCATGTCAACTATAGTCGAGCACATGGAACTGCTATCTCCAAACAGAATAATGATTATAGGTCTTAGATCCAAGTACACAGATCATTACCAGTCCAGTAATCAGCTTTAATACCTACTTGATCCTTCATAACTCTTGCAAGGCTCATAATACAGTTTTGCACACCTTTTCAACCAACATACAACTGTTCTTAACAGATGCCCAAGCCTCTTCTCGCTTTAACTCTCTAATTTAATCTTTCTAGGAGTTACATTACTTTTCTAGATTGAATCATCAGGCGTCCACTTTAACATCATTTAAGTTATATGCCATCTGGATGTGCACATCACTCAGGCATGTGTAACATGGCAGTTCTTACATAAGTAGGTTGCAAAATAGAGTTTCCTAGGGTGCAACTCTGATTATCTTGATTGCTTTTTATCCAGATCTATGTGTCAGAATAACCTTGAGAAGCAATTCTCTCTCTCTCTCTCTTTACAAAAGAAAAAGAATAACTGCCGGAAATTATGCAGTGGCATATGACGAGATATCACCCTCCTGGGAAATGAAAAAAAAAAGGATACAGGACAGGAGGATAAGGATAACAAGAAACTGATGAATGTCGCCAGATAAGGAAAATGGTCCAAAAAATGCCGGAAACCATTGGAGAAAGCAAATGCACCTACAAATCTACAATACAAAGCACTCATTTCTATCAACACCCACCCTCTATTTCCACAGTGTAGAAAATACCATAAAATTTCATGGAAATTGGCTGTCGCCAAGATTCCATCAGCATCAAGGCCATAGTATTGGGCAAACAACATTCCAGTGAAAACCCTAAGATAAACCAGATATCTCTCAAACTTCGAATAACATAGCTACATGCCAAATGGTTCCTCAAATATGCTCACACAATTTCTTGATCGGAGATAAAAAGTACTATTTTTGATATCCAACTTTTCTCAAAAGCTCCACAAACAACTTCTATATCAATCTACTTAAAATAACGAATCATGACAGGCCTCAAACCTAGCTCACACAACCTAGTCCTTGTCCTTGCACACAGAAGCTTGGTCATGGGTCAATCAAACACGGATGAAAAAAGAAGTATGCAGTCATAAGCAGACCAAATGGATTCATGTAATTCCTGAATCTGACGTCATGTAACTTGAAGAGCAAGAATGAAATATAGAAACAAAGGAATTGGCAAATCATGACATATCAAAAACAATCTCAGGATACACTTAAAGATAACTGTAACACGATTCCAACATGCAACCAGAAGAACTGGTCTTCCTCCAATACAATGTCACCATACAAATATAATAATAATAACAAATACACCAGTATTGTTTCCTTCTTCAACGGGTCGACCTAACCGTTTTGTTAAAGTGTATCGTCGTCCATGAGACATTAGGACCATCTTGTTTCTAACTAGAAACTACTGGTCCACTATTCTATTAGCACCAAAAGGATTATAACTCCGTATACTTCAACATTTGCGAATTACAGAGAGTCGATGATGTACAAATAAGGCATCATCTCATCATCGTAGTTTTCTTGACTAAATTACCAAACAGGTGTTGGAAATCAGATGCCCAATGTAAAATGCAAAAGGAGACATCCATAATTATCCAAGTAGAATGAAAAAGCAATCTATTAACCTTATTGTGCCGAACCATTGATCACACGGAAATCAACTAGATGTGTAATAGTAAAGACAAAAAATCCATCAGAATTATGTGGATATGTATGAGCAGATACAGGTAAGGCAATTTCAGTGCAAACAGAACGTCATAGAAAACCTGTCATGATGTCACCCAGTGTGTATGCCACCCAAGAACGTCCTCGGGTCTGGACATGTGCCAGAAAATTGTGCTTGGGAGAAATCAAACCCTGGATTCTGCAAATTAAATAAACAAATGCTTAGATATTTTAATCAGCTTGAAATTGAAATCTTCTTGTTTAAATTATGTATATGTAGCATCGACATAATTATTTTCATATTTTAATTCCCAAAACAGCCAACACAATTGTATTTAGATAAGTAGAGAATATAGGTTGCAGAATGGTTGAAAAACAAAACAGATTCTTTTTTTTCTTTTGCTTTTTAGAACAGAATGCCGGCAGATTCAAAACAACGATGTAAGATGCTTGATGAAACATGGGATGGTTTTGAGTTCTATAAACGAGAGCCAAGAAGGTAATCACGCAGATTGCAAATAGCTCACCGCCATAAGCTAGAGCAAGAAAAAAAACAGAAATGGAGAAAATTTGTGATACCCTTAGAAGAGTATAGGAGATCGTCCCAAAAGTTTACATTGCTTATCAACGTCTGAGCTTTTCTCCCTTGATTGGTTCAGACCCCGAAGATATCAAACTGCGAAAATTCGAAATAGAAAGATAAGTGCAGCAATGAGTGTGTCAAAACGTCACTTTATGTAGTTCGAAATGATCCCAAAACTCCACCCTACCCTAATCCACTGGGGAAGACCCTTGGGGTTGAATATTGCTATTAACTTTCTCAGTGAATACAAGAGATATGGGATCGAGTCCCACCAATACTCCCAAGTCCCGTCTCTAAACAATGCGGGACTAAACACATGACATGTGTGTGATTGCATCTTAGATAAATCCAATTACTCAATTGACTCAACCTTCACTATTCTCGGCAATCCCACTCAAGCCACAACATGCAATTCTTTGCTTGGACAAACTGAAGACGCTATCATTCATAAACAGAATTAATGACAATGTAGGCTACCTTGACTCCAAGCATACTCTGGTTGTTAATGACGATGGTGCATCTCGAATTCTCAATCATACTGATGTCATTATTGGATTCTAAATCATAGATTAATAGTGTAACGGGTGATGAGTCTAAAGTAGTCAATACCACCTTCTGCAAAGAGAAAGAGTGCCCTACGATCTATTGAAGAAATCAAACCATATTTCTTTCAGGCTTCTTTTTCGCTTCAGAGACAAACTATTTTGATTTGATACGTAACGTATTGACGAATGCGAGGAATTGGAGGGCTGGAATTTAGAATGATGATCTATTGAGAAATCTAGGTAAAAACAATGTGTTTAAACCATTAAGCACCCTACATCTACATTGATCAGAGTCACCAAACCATAATGAGTCTAATTCTTGAAGATCTCTGGCCGGCATTGTATCCCCTTGTAATGTTGTAAAAGTAGGCTGACTAGCAAGACTAATTAATCCGATTAGTCGAGTCAGCGGGTTGGTCGATTGAGTATTGATTAATTGATCAGCAGCCGATTGGCCGACTACTCGGCCCGATTAGTCAATCGACTAGTCAACCTACTTTTGCTTGGAGATACCATTTTTTCCTTTTTTTTTAAGCCAACGTATTCTAATATGCTTAATGTTTTATTTAAATTCAATTACTTCTTATGGTAGCATAGAAAATGTACAAATATATGTAAACATATAATAATATATGGATAAAAATGATTTATATATTTAAAATAACTAAAAAATTCAATTAACTAATGCCCAACTAAATCTGATTAATCGCTCGACTACCGATTAGCCTTAGCCAGTGACCCGACCGATCGAGTACAAACTACTGATTTTTGCAACCTTGGTAGAAGATGGTTTCATCCCACTCGAGAACCTAAAATACATGGAAACACTCATGCGAAGATCTTGAAAGTAGGACCCTCTCATAGGGACCTCAAAAATCAAGTTCTCTATCATAGTGACCTCGAAAGGTTCTCCTACCGGAGACCATGATCAATGGAGGATGAAACCTACATTAAGTCTTCTTTGAAAAATCTTTAAGAAAGGATCAATCTTGCACTAAACTGCTAAACATTTCCCTTGTATAAGTGCCGTAGATAATTGTAGAACCTGAAACTCTACTCAAGCTCCCCATTTCTCCTATACTTATCGAGCACATGAGGATAGTCGGCTAAGTTGGGGAAGAAACAAAGAGTGAGGCGAAACAAAACTTCTTCTATAGATAATATGGCCTTTTGTAAGTTTTTATATAAGGTGATTATATAGAAGCTTATGGGTGGCTCAACATCTTACCATATTTTTTCTAGAAAAAACTTATTTTCTAACAATCTCCATTTTTTATTGTTTCCTTTTTTCTCCTTAATTTTCAATCATCTTTTATTTTATTTGTCTCCATTTTTCATCATCTTTCAGTTCTCTCTCTTTTTTTAAGACGGTCCTTTTTCCCTTTAGTTTATACTTCTTATTTGGATTTTTTTACCACGTGACTCCTATAAACTTTTGCTATTACACTCAAGGTTTTTAAAAACGAGAGGTCAATCGAGGTGGTTTCCTATAAGTAAGGTGAGGCATGCACCTCAAGGCATAAGCCTTAATTCTTATAAAAAAATTAAATTAATAATTTTATATGTTTATATGATATACATATATATATAATTACAACAGACTGTGTTCCCACTTTTCATTTCATTACATGTGTTAGAAAACTTGAATGCGAAAGTGTATCAGAAATAAAGGATAAAGAATAATGAAGAACGTGGGATTTTAACGTGGAACTCTACTCCCTGAGGAACTCCCTAAGGAGAGGGATGAAACCACGGGAGAAGGCCTCAAAGGGCCATATGTGTCTATTGACTTTCTCAACTGATACAGAGGGTGAGGGGCTTCTTATATAGCCCTCACTGAGTCTCCACATCCCACAGACGGTCGATGTAGGACTAAACAATGGATGTGGTCAATGGATCTTGGAAGGATCCATTTACCCATCTTGCATATGACGTATATACTCCAACACTCCCCCTCAAGCTGGAGCATGCAATGCTCAGCTTGGACAAACAGAAAGAAATATCAAACTCACAATACAAGACACTATAGACAATATCAACTCAACGCGCACAACTGTCAGCATCTATCGAGGATGTCGCTTCTCATATTGTGCAGGTGAGGAGGAACAAACGGGGTGGAGTGTGAGTCAAACCGAATCTCCTCGTCGGAGAGCATGTGCTCTGTATTGCGCATGTCAGAGTCACTGCAACTGAAAATAAGTCTCCGCCTGGAGAACTCTGATACGCCACATCATGTAGACAACTACTCCATCTCTAAAAGGGCCTAAATGAAAAAGTCGTGAGGACAATCCTCATCGGAGTCCACGATCGTTAGAGAATGGAGCCTGAAAAGTTCCCTCGTCGAAGAATTGAATCTCTCCCATACTGGCTCAAAGAATGGGACCTCTACTCTGGAGTCCCTATGAAACCACATGAAAACCCTAGCCCACATGGCATAGGGAATGGGATCTCTAGTCTGAAGTCCCTATGGAACACATGAAAACTCTGACCAAAACAAAAGATGGGGACCACATAAAAAAGATCGTACAAATGCACTGAAAAGGAATCTCTCTCTAGAGAACTCGGAGAAAATGGGTCACTCAAATATGAAATGCCTCGAACTTGGACTCTGAACCAATCCGCAGAGTCTGAAAATTATGGTTGGTCTGGAGAATCCGAATCCGACCTGTAACTCTATACAATACTCCCCCTTTCTCCCATATTTGTCGGAAAACGGTGACATCGATAAATTTATGAGAAGATAAGGAAATGGTGAAAACATGAATCACATAAGCCGATAATCATTTTTTTCGGCTTTCTCAATATTTTTTTAATCATCATTTTCTCGACTATTCCAATTTTTTAGCAGTCTCTTTTTTTTCAAATAAGTCGTTCACATTTTTTCGGATTTTCTTTTTGCAAATTTTTTTAGCGTACGACTTTTCTTTTGTACACGCATTTTTACCACACTGCTCCATTGGGCCAAAACATTGCAATCCCTTCATTATTTTAACATACGTTGGGCCCTTCAAACTCAACCCCCCTTTTTAAAAAAATAACATACAGCCCCTTTTTTGGGGGGAGGGGGGGCTAACCCTATTTAGGGTTCCCCTTGAGAACCCTTCCTCAAAAGAGAGCCACCCCCGATAGGGGCTCTTCTGCCGGAGATGTTGTTGCCAGCACCTGAGAGGAGCGAAGGTGCGACGATCAGAGGGGTTGTGCGAGAGGGTTCTGTCTGGGGAGGAGGGCTCCGCCTGGAGCCGTTCCATGAATGAGTTCCTCCTTCAGCTCCATCGCTGGTGGGAGGAGGACAAAGGAGGGGCTGGCGGCGCCGCCTGGATCTGGAGAAGCTCCAGATCACCGATGGATGGTACTGCGAAGAGAGAGGTGGCATATCCGCCAGAAGGGCCTCTGCCTGGTGGGGCATTGTGGAGCATCAGGTCGTGCGGGGGTGGTTCTAACGGCGCCTGCCTGCGAAGAGGGTGGCTACCTTCGCCCCCCTTTTTTCTTTCTTCCTCATTTGTTTCTCATCGCCTGCCTGGATTGAACTGAAGGTTAAGCCTCCCGGGGGCTCGACCCTGAGAATGGTTATCAGGTCTGCAAAGGACCTTTCTTCTTCCGCTTGGGGAGATGTGGCTCGGAAGAGATTGCATGTTGGATGAAGCGACGCTTGTTGTGGCTGGCAGCAAGGTCGTTGAGGTTGACGATGCGCTTGATGTTGGTCTGCATATCTCGGACCATCTTGAACTGGACGTCGGACAGGAGCAGTGCGCGGGAGATCTCGTTGCAAATCTTTTCGAACGATGTCGCCTGGAATATGCTGGCGAGGGAGATGTCAGGGCTAGAACCCATATGGAGATTTAGGGTTTCCATCAGGAACCCTAAAACTTTCTAGATGCCGATCTTCAAAACAGGAACCGAACTTGCTTCGTACAAGGCCATCAACGATGCCCAGCAACGCTACAACGACGATCTTCAGATAGACTTGAACAATCCCAAGTATAAGAATCTTCATGAACATAATGCCAAAATCAAATCTCGAAGACATGAACAAAATAAATCTTCAAGAATATTTCCTCGAGAATCGAACCCGCTCCGATACCATGTTAGAAAACTTGAATGCAGAAGCGTATCGGAAATAAAAGATAAAACAATGAAGAACGCGGGATTTTAACGTGGAACCCTACTCCCTAAGGAGTGGGATAAAACCAAGGGAGAATGCCTCACAGGGCCATATTTGTCTATTGACTTTCTCAACTGATAAAGAGGGTAAGGGCCTTCTTATATAGTCCTCACTAAGTCTCTACATCCCACAGACGGTCGATGTGGGACTAAACAATAGAAGTGGTAAATGGTTCTTGGAATGATCCATTTACCCATCTTACATATGATGCATATACTCCAACAATGGGGTTAGAAGTCTACGTATTCCGTTACTCTAATCGTTCTTAAATCATGAGAGAGTTTGGATCAAAAGTTTAGGAATCACCATAATATCGTCTACGTTTCAACATTATAATAATGAGTCAGGTTGCATGTATAACTAAAAGTTCCCGGTTAAGTTAGACGATTAAATGCTTTACATGATAAAGTAACGATTTAAAGATGTTTTACAAAAAAAATCATAGCTACATGAAATTACTTACAAAAAAGGTTCTTTAGATATCTCGTGCTTAAGCAATAAAAAATCTCAATCATTTAATATTATATTTTACATAGTCGGAGAAAAAAGTGAGAATGCGATAAAATCAAACTTTGACTAATGTAGAAGTTTATTTTATGTTCTCGTATCTTTTATGTATTTCTCTTTTTCGTTTGTCTACCTTATGTGATTTGCCCATAGGCCTCTCCCTATATAAGAGAGTCTAGGGCTCAAGGAATACGACACAACTCTTATTTTTCCCAACATGGTATCAGAGTGGCGGTCCTAGACCGGAGCTCTCGTACCCAACCCTAAACCTAGCCCTCCACCTTCAAGCCCCGTGCGCGCCTCCCCCGCACGTCGTCCGGCCCTTCGGTCACGCCCCCTTTACGCGCCGCCCTTCGACCCTAGGGTTCGGCAACCCCATGCGTCGCCCTAGGTCTCTCGTACCCTAGGGTTCGGTCGTCCCTAGGGTACCTCCTTCGTGATGCTGCCACCGTCCCTAGGGTTCCGCCGCCCCTAGGGTTCGGTCGTTGTCTACCTAAGGGGCTCCTCGTCGCGCTTCCAGGTTGATGGGTTTGGTTGTGTAAAGTCTACACATGCAACCAAACCTCGTCGTGTCAGTGTAGACCAAAGTTTATCTTGTCTACAACACTGGTTCTCTCCAGTCACAATGTTAGAAAGCAAGTTAGAGATCCCCACTACAGGTGCCTTCAGAGGTCCTGCGCCTATTGTGAAGATGGATGGATCCAACTACGAGTTATGGGCCATGCAGTTCATGAGCCTAATGAAATTGATGGGTAAGAAACATATTCTTACCAAGGACGAGCCAACGAAGAAGACAAGGTTGTATGCCTCGTGGGAGGCTAATGACGCTTATGCTCAGGTCTGGTTGTCTGGTATTCTGATTCCAGACATTGTTAACGATGTCTTGCACCAACCCACTGCCAAAGCCATGCGGGATATTCTTGCTGCCACGTATTCTCAAGCCAAGAATGAGACAAAAATCCTACAGCTCCAGCATGACATCTTCACGATAAAGCAAAATGGTCGACCCCTGCATGCTCACTACACTGCATTGCGGGGAATGTTTGAGAGGCTTCATAGCTCCATGCCTCTCACAGCTACTCCAGAGCAGTTGAAGACATATCGGAATGCCACGATGGTAGGAGTTTTTCTAGCCTCTCTTGACTCACAGTATGAGGCTGCTTCATCTCAGATTCTGGCGGATGCTGCCATTCCTCCCATGGAAGAGGCTTTTCGGAGATTGAGCCGAATCAACGTCTCGAGCTCGGCTACTATGTCAAATTCGTCTGCAAGGGCGGCCTCTTGCGGAAGAGGCAATCCATCTCAGTTTCGTGGACGAGGGCCACGTGGTAGGGGTGGACGTGGTCGTGGATCACAGTGTACTTACTGTCATCGGACTTGTCATACAGAAGATACATGCTACTCCAAGCATGGTTTCCCAGCATATGCCCATGCAACAGAACAGATTCATCATCAGGACGCTACACATGCTGTAGATCCACGATATGATGACCTTGTGTCTCGATTGAGAGATATCATGCCTCCAACCAGTACTCCTTCACCTGTTTCAGAGAGCAGCTTGGACGTTGCTGCTACTGCAGTAGCTAGTACCTTAGGTAGCGCTCATACTTCTACTTTCTACGAGGGTTCAGGTACCTCAGAATGGATTGTAGATTCAGGTGTCACACATCATTTGTGTGGAGATAGACACCAACTCACATCCTACAAGCAAGTTTCCCCAAGAAGGACAGCCGTCATAGCAGATGGGACTCATTCTCCCATCATAGGACAGGGACAGATTGCCTTAACAGCTTCTATGCAGTTGCAGAATGTGCTCCATGCTCCTAATTTCTCATTGAATTTACTGTCAATTAGTCATATTACTAAGGATTTACATTGTCGAGCAATATTTGACCCATCATCTCTTGTGTTTCAGGACATTCTCACGGGCAACGTGATTGGGCATGGTCGTGAGCAAGGCGGGTTGTATCGACTGGTCAATATACCTTATGCTGGAGCATCATCTCATTCCACTGGACATGTCTCCCCGTATCTATGGCATTTGCGCTTCGGTCATCTTCCGTTTCAGAAACTGCGTCAAGTCCTTCCTCAAATTCCACCCCGCTCGTCATTCAATTGTGAAGCTTGTGAGTTAAGGAAGCATCATCGGTCTGTCTTCCCTAGTCGTCAGAGTCGGAGCAATAGCTCTCCATTTGAGTTTTTTCATATTGATATTCGTGGTCCACGTCGTGTTCCCGATCAACAGGGACATAGGTTCTACTTAGTTGCTGTGGATGATTTTAGTCGGTTGTCTTGGGTCTTCCTGTTAAAGAATAAATCTGAAGCGGGCAACACTATTACGAATTTTATTAAAGAAGTGCATAATGTTTTTTCGGTTTCTGTCAAAATTGTGTGAACTGACAATGCCCTTGAATTATGTACTCATACATTATCTCGATTTCTTTCGTCCCATGGCATTCTTCATCAAACGTCTTGTGCCTACACGTCCCAACAGAATGGTGTCGCGGAGAGACAACATCGCCACCTTCTTGATGTCACACGTACCCTTCTTATCCAGAGTAGTGCTCCGCACTCGTTCTGAGGAGATGTGGTTCTCACTGCATGTTATCTCATTAACCACATGCCCTCGTCTGTGTTGGGGGAGATACATTTCTCCCTTGTCTTTCCTGACAAGGAGTTGTTCTCCCTTACTCCTCGTGTCTTTGGGTCCGTTGTATTCGTTCACCAATTGCTCTAGGGATTGACAAGCTCTCTCCTAGAGCTGCCAAATGTGTTTTTGTCGGGTATTCCAAGACTCAAAAGGCGTATCGTTGCTATGATCCATTACGTCGAATATATTATGTCAGTGCAGATGTCACATTTTTTGAGTCAGTCATGTTTTTCTCTCCTACAAGTGACAGGTTGGTGCCATCAACCACAACTGATTAGATCTATATTCCTCCTCCACCATCCCCCCACCTATACCACCTCCACCACCGCCACCACCTTCCATTTCGTTGGTTCCTCCTCTACCACACCACTACAGTCGACGGCCAGCCCCTGCTCATGATCATGGTCAATCATCAAGCATACCCCATGTTTGTTCTGATAACATTAATTCTAATGATGGGACTGATGGTATTTCTCGGCGGGAGCAAGTAGGGGATGACACGGATGGTGGTACAGCTGATGCAGAAATTGATTTGCCTATTGCGCTAAGAAAGCAGAAGAAATCATGTGCTTCATATCCGATTGCCTCTCATGTTACCTTTGACCGTCTGACAGGAGACTTCAGGAGGTTTGTAGTTGCCTTATCCGCTGTGAACATTCCACAGACTCACCAGGAGGCATTAACTGATAGTAGATGGCGTCTGGCTATGGAGGAAGAGATGGTCGCCCTTTAGTCGAGAGGTACTTAGAGCCTTGTTCCAGCTCCTACTGGGTCATCTATTAAGAGCTGCAAGTGGGTTTTTACGATGAAGCAAAATGCAGATGGCAGTATTGATAGGTACAATGCTCGATTGGTTGCTCGTGGTTTTACTCAGACGTATGGGGTAGATTATCTTGACACGTTTTCTCATGTTGCTCGTCATTCTACCTTACGGATTCTTTTATATGTTGCCGTGATTCGAGATTGGCCTCTGTTTCAATTGGATGTCAAAAATGCCTTTTTATATAGTGATCTTTACGAGGAAGTTTACATGTAGAAGCCACCTGGGTTTACTCCTAAAGGGGAGTGTGTACAGGTATGCAGCTCTCAGATTTGTTTGAGAAGCAAGGGTTCAAAAGGTCGAATGCAGATCATTCTCTCTTTATACAGAGGGCATCCAGAGGTACGACTGTCATTATGGTGTATGTTGACGAGATACTTATTACAGGAGATGATATGCAGGGAATAAAAAGAGCAAAAGAATTCTTGGGTCGTGAATTTGTTACCAAGGATCTAGGAGTACTTAGATGTTTCCTCGAATTGGAGTTTGCTAGAAATGAAAAAGAACTTGTGATGACTCAGAGAAAATATGTCACTGACTTGCTAAGTAACACAGGTATGCTTGGATGTCGACCTGCTTCTACACCCGTGGATCCAAGCATGAAGATGCATGATGATTTTTTTTGAATAAAAGGAAGGGGGAGTCCTCCCAAGGCGGAAGTCACCACACCAAAATATTCAATAATATCATAAAGTTACATCAGTTGGATATCCAAAAATTGTACAAAGCATTACAATGCGCGAGCACATTATCACAGTAAAATCGTTGCCCCTTGAATATGCTATCATTCCTGCCAGCCAAGCTAAATAACCGAAAGAGCGGCGACAGGCCTCGAGACATCATCGGAGGACCCAAGACCCACCGATCGAATAGATCTCCGAAATTGTTCCAAGCCGGATGCCTGGACCCAAGTCAGCCCCAACGAATCCCAGTGTGCCGAAGACCTGCATCCGAAGAAAATGTGCTCAGCATCCTCCACACAATCCTCGCATCTATCACAGTTCAGATCTGTCACACCCAGCAATCCCCCTCCTTACTTTGTCGCACAGACGGTCTCTCCTTAAACACCAAAGAAATACCTTAACCCGAGTAGGAATCATGGCCGTCCAAATCACTTTTATGTCCACAAAGAGGTCTTCATCGCGCCCCATTCCACCACCACGCACCTTCCGATAGGCACTCTTTACTGAGAACTTTCCATCTGTCCACCCAAAATGATCCGTTCACCAATCATTTCCCCAGGAGAGGGAACCTCAGACAGAAGTCGCAAGAACTCATCCATCCGCTGATCCGACAGAACCGAAAGAAACCTCGGAGGCCACGACCAAGAGTCGGCCACCTCCGCAAACCGCACCCCACTGTTCGCTGCTAATGCCATCAGCCTAGGGAAAAGGTGGGCCAGCACCCCCTCCCCCGTCCAGTCATCCTGCCAAAATTGGAAAAGCCGACCATTCCCCAACCTCGGCCGAAGGAAAGGCCTGAGCCCCAGAAGCACGGCACGGATCCCCATCCACAACGGAGACTCACCACGCTTCCTTGCAGCCACCAAATCCCTTGTGATACCATAAATCCTCCTCAAAAGCCTGGAAACCAACGAGTCAGAGGATCCCCAAATCTGCACTACCCATTTGGCAATCAAAGCTTTGTTCATCATTTCCACATCCCGGACACCAAGGCCCCCCTCCGCAACAGGTACAGCAAGATCCCTCCAAGCAACCAGGTGTAAGCCCCTCGCCGCCTGCCTCCCATCCGACCAGAAGAAGAATCTCATCATAGCCTCCACCTTCCTTCTAACCCCAACAGACATCAATCGCGTCGAGTAGAAAAAAACCGGAATGGTTGAAAGAACGTGCTTCAGCAGGGTAAGCTTCCCACCCTTGGACAGAGTGGTAGCCTTCCAACCCTCCAGCCGCTCCTCCATTCTCCGAAGGACACAATCCCAGTCGGACCTCCTTAGCCTACCGTCAACCAGAGGCAACCCCAGATAGGAGATCGTTAACCGCCCCAGAGGGCACCCCGACCACTCCGCGAGCCTGCTGCCCTCCTCATCGTCCATCCACAGTGGAACCAGAACAGACTTCTGCCTGTTAATCTGCAAACCCGACAGGCACCCAAACATATCCACCAAAATAGCCGCATTGTGGTTCTCCTCCTCCGACCCCCCCCCCCAGAAAGATCATCGTGTCGTCCGCATACTGTAACACAGGTACGGAGATGTCCCCCAACCGGAAGCCCTCACACCACATCTCCCTTACCGCTCGCTGAAACAAAACTGCAAGACAGTCCGCCACCAACATAAAAAGCAGAGGGGCCAAAGGGCAGCCCTGGTGCACTCCCCTTTGCAGCTGAAACCACCCTCCCTCCGACATGCCGTTGACCAAGACCGAGCACGAGCTAGTAGTGACGCATCTCTTGATCCAACGAATCCGCTCTTCTGGAAACCCCCTCCTCTACAACGAGACCCACAGGAACTTCCAACTGACACAATCGTAGGCCTTGGCGTAGTCAATCTTCCAAACGGCCCCTTTCTTTCTGGACCTCTTCCACTCAAGATAAATTTCCGAAACAGTGACAATCCCATCCACCATACATCGTCCCGGAATGAAGGCAGATTGTGCAGGTAAGACCACAGAGCTCAACACAGCCTTAAGCTTGCTCGCAAGCACCTTGGCAATAATGAGATAGATGCCATTAGAAATAGAGATAGGCCTGAAATTCCCCATCCCCACGGATGTCTCTTTCTTCGGAAGCAGAAAAATCAAGGCCTTGTTAACTCTCTCAAAACCCCTGTTGCCACTCCTGAATTCATGCAAAAACTCCAAAATGTCGCCCTTCAGCAGATCCCAGAACTCCCAGTAAAAGGATATAGAGAAGCCATCAGGGCCAAGAGCCCCGTCCACGTTCAGATCCCAAACAGCCCTGCGCACCTCCTCCTCCGAAAAAGCGGCCACTAACGAATCTGCCTGGGGCCCGCTCAAAGATCCAACACCCAAACCCGTCTAGCCCCAGCCACAATCCTCCCGCACCTTCTGCGAAGCCCTCACGAAGTGCTCCCGCAAGGTGCCACCAATGTTCCTCTCTCCTGACACTCTCACCCCTCCTACCTCCACCTCATGCAGGAAACTCCTTCTCCTTCGCCCGGATGCCACGGAATGGAAAAAGCGCGTGTTCGCATCGCCTTCCCTTAGCCATTTCTGCCTCGATCTCTGCCGCCAGTGAACCTCTTCTTTCTTGTCCTCCAGAAAAGCCGCCTCCAACCACGCTGCCCTCTCCTCCACCTCCTCCGGAGTCAGCCCCCGCTCATCATCCAGCCCATCCAACCTGTTGATCCCCGTCTCTGCCTCTGCCTTGACGGTCCTCCGTCGCTTGGCGACATCCTTCCCATACGACAGCAGCAACCACCTTAGGGAATCCAACTTAGCCGCGAATCGCGACACCGCAGAACCCAGTACCACACACCCCCTCCAATGATTAATCACCAGCTCCTGGAATCCCTCCTCCAACAACCACTTCTTCTCGAAACAAAAGGAGAACCGGCCCAGAGTGTGATCAGAGAGCGTCCTAGGGAGAGCCCAAGCCCTCGCCAGCGAGAAAGCCTCCCCCGCCTCAACCGACATCAGGAACCTGTCAAGCCTGGACCTCGACCTCGCATTCCTCCAAGTGAATTTGCACCCCGCCACATCAACAACAGACAAACCCAGGGAGCTAGACGCCTGCCTGAATTCGTCAGACCTCGAATCTCTACCACCCCCCCTTCCCCCGACATGTCGAAACAGCGTGACATTCAAGTCACCACCGATAATCCAAACTCCAGTGCCAACCTCCGCAGCAACAATCGTCAAGTCCGCAGCCAACGAGCCATCCTCTCGCCAACACGGGCCGTAGACATTAGTGACCCAAACGTGAACTCCATCCGCCCTCCGCAGCAGCTTCACCGTCAAGGAGAACATCGAGACAAAAGTCCCCAACAAATCGAAGGAATCGGACCGCCAGCCAGATACAAGTCCCCCAGAGGCACTTGCGGCCCCCTTCTCCGCCAACGCGAAAACCTCCCCCCTATTCAGGTCACACCGCAAGCGGTCATCCAGGGACTGCAACTTCGTCTCCTGAATCAAGAAAATATCTGCACCAGCTTCTCTCACCAGATTCCGCACCCCAAGCCTTTTATCGGGACGGCCCAGGCCCCTCGCATTCAGAGACAGCAACTTCATTTAACAACCTGGATATCCATCTTCTTCGGATGGATATTGAGGAGGATTTTCTGAAGAAGCATGATGATGATACTGAGGAGGTTGACAGGAGGAGATACAGGGAACTGGTAGGGAGGCTTCTTTATGTTACTATTACCAGACCAAATATTTCATTTGCAGTAAATAAAGTGAGCCGGTTCATGGAGCAACCTCGTCAGGTACATATGGACGCTATACATATGATACTAAGGTATCTTAAGTCATCTCCAGGTGCAGGATTGCTATTTAGGAAGGAGGGCACTATTACTATCTCAGCATGTGCATATGCTAACTATGCAGGGTGCTCACGTGATAGGAAGTCTACATCAGGCTTTGTTATATTTGTTGGGGAGTCATTTGTCTCATGGAAGAGTGAGAAGCAAACTATAGTTGTGAGATCCAGTGCTGAATCGGTGTATAGAGCTATGGACCAGGCATGTGCAGAAGTGATGTGGGTTCGCGCAGTTCTGACAGAGAAATGCGACAATCATGATGCATTATTCATTGCAAATAACTCTGCATTTCACGAGAGGACAAAGGACATCAAGGTTGATTGCCATTATATCCGTGATATGATCCAGAAAGGCTTCATTTCTCCAACCCATGTCAGCTCAGGAGATCAAACGGCAGATATTCTTAATAAAGCTTTGCTTCGGAGTCTCTTCCAGAAGTGCTTATCCAAGATGAGCATGATAGATATTTATGCTCCATCTTGAGGGGGATTGTAGAAGTTTATTTTATATTCTTGTATCTTTTATCTATTTCTCTTTTTCGTTTGTCTGCCTTATGTAATTTGCCCATAGGCCTCTCCCGATATATGAGAGTCTAAGGCTCAAAGAATAGGACACAACTCTTATTTTTCCCAACAACTAATAATCAAAATGGGATCCAATAATTTATAAAATGTTGTTAATATTATAAATATTTGTTTAGCAGTGTAGAGGCACACAACGCCTTGTATGCCTTCTTCATTGAGAAGGAACCAACCTCACATGCCCATTGTCCAGGGTCAGACCCAACAGATTGATCCCATAAAGAGATATGGACTCCATCAAAACTAAGAACTCACCACTCATTGATCAGAAATATTTAAGCGACAAACAAGTGGACCACGTCCTATTGTTTCAGGCCTTACCAACATAGATAACACTAGCTGGCGCCAAAGAGAAGAGATGGGGAAACTATAATAAAGCACACCACAGCATGACTAGTCTACTCATCTAGCTAAAATCGAAAAGCACCACCATTCTCGATAACAGGCTTCGTCAAGAGTGCGAGGAAAGGAAGAACAAAGCAAATCCGCTCTAGAAGTTCGACGGGGAGCGTACCACTACAGTTTGTACCGAAAAGTTTGTTAAGATCCTGTTAATCTTAAGTACGATTGAACACAGCAGGTTTGAACCACCATCCCAAATGCAAGATACTCACTTGACAAGCAACGCCTCGTTGACCTCCTCCAGGCTGAGCATTGCCTAAACCACCATCCTCCACAGATAACAACACCACCCTCTAGTTCACCAGAGGCATAATACCTTGTGGGTACCCCAAGCTCACCAAAAGAAACCTCCGCATCATAGACTCCAGGCATCCCCAGACAAGTAAGAAGCAAGAGCAACAACAATAAGAAGACTGAAATTGCAAACAACACTATCTTGAGGAGGACAACTCTTGAGTCTTGACAAGCAAGACGCCGACCATCCTTCAAGCCTCCGCTACATCTTCTTCGCCACAGAGAACTGCTCACTCTGGTACAGCCTCCCATACACAAAAGGCATACCCAAATAGTTGATCAGGAGAGATTGTGTTGTGCCTGCAGAGCAGACATGTGGATGCCAACCTCCCCATTCACCCTATAAGAAACAACGACACATCTGCCCCCATAATCTGCAAGCATGAGACCAAACTGAAAATCTCTAGTACAATAATATTTCTCTCTGCGTCCAAGCACCGCCGTCCAGAAAGAAAATAGTGTCATCACCGCACTACACCAGGGCAGATCGGCAAGTCACCAACACGTATGCCAACTTAGAAATCCTCAACCACCACCCAGGAAACCATCCTCAATAATGCATCCGCAACCAAGAAAAAAATTAATAACACCAATTGACAACCTTGTTTGGCACACCTTTATGGCTGAAAAAAAATCCCCACATCTACCTACCAATAACTAGTACTAAGTACGAGGTCATATTCATACAACTCTTCAACATGGCAATCAACTCAATAGTGAACCCACAATGCGAGAGAGAGATGCCCAAATGAACCTCCAATAAAAATTGTCATAAGCTTTAGAGAAATCAACTTTCTAAAGCAACTTGTTCAACTTCCTTCGCCTCCAGTCAGCAATAATCTCAGATACCATCACCGCATCGTCCATTATATGTCTCCACAAAATGAACATCATCTAGGTAGGTGCAATGATGGAGCCCAAAGCCTCTCGAAGGTGGCTCCGAAGGACCTTTACCATAATGAGATAAATAACATTGGAAAAGGTATTATGACAGAAATCATCGGCCTGATGCACCATATCCTTTTTGGGTAGAAGGAAAAATAAAGAACGATTCAACCTATTAAAGCCCATGTTCTCCATTCATAACGCCTCCACAACTGCCACCACATCACCCTCAACCAATTCCCAGAACTCGTAAAAGAAAAAGATCGGGAAAACGTATGAACTAGAAGACCCATGTGCATTTAGAGCAAAGACGTCAACATGGACCCCATTGCTGCAAAAGAAGCATATGCTCACCCGCCAACATGGACCTCATACCTTTCAGATGATCCACAGCCAAAAGTGACAATGAAATCACAACCGATAAGCCAAGTTAATTTAAAGAAACAGGAACTCGTCGTATAAACCCCATCCCACATATCACCTAAAAGAAGCATCAGAAGGGTTGTACACCGAAGCAAAGAGCAATCACACATCTTTTGATCTATGAGGCAGCACCCAAGGGTAATGAATACCGAGCCTCGAAAGAATCAATCATCGTCGGATATCAGCATTCCATCAATGAAAATATCATCAGAGTCCCCAAAAGAATGCATCTCCCTGGACTTTGTCACACCCACCCAAACCTCCAAAGTTATCATAGGTCTTCAGCATCATCTCCTACAAGCAGACCATGTATGTATGTCAGTTCTCCATAAACGACCCTGCAGCCTCCTGCTTTTCCGGTTGTCCCAACCCTTGAATATTCAAAGGAATGAATTTCATATGGTTACCAAGAGGGCCACTCCCAACAACTCAACCTCAATAAAGTGTGACACCTGCTTTCAAAGGAAAACACAATCCCCTGTGCCACCGAAGGTGGAGGTCTCTATTGTCGCAAAAGCATGTTGTTGAGTGCACC
Organism: Ottelia alismoides; assembly: GCA_037367405.1. Classification (NCBI taxonomy): domain Eukaryota; kingdom Viridiplantae; phylum Streptophyta; class Magnoliopsida; order Alismatales; family Hydrocharitaceae; genus Ottelia; species Ottelia alismoides. Next base: position 225,897 of record JAZKJV010001161.1, on the reverse strand, counting down.
CTTAAGGTCTCGATCTTCCCAAGTCGCCTCATCTATCCTACATCTCTTTCGTCAAAAGACCCTCAGCACCCGATTTTCTTGAGTAGCGACCATCTCCTTAGACTTCTTGCATGACTTCTTGTGATCACGATGTTGCACACCATGCTCCGCCAAAAAGTTGAGCTCGCTCCTAGACTGGTCACTCCCACTCCCATCAACAGTCAGAAGAGAAGACCATGATGCACCTAAGGGGACAGAGCCTTCGCCACACCCTATGTACGCCCCATAAGGGCAAGCTCAGACAGGTCAAAGCCACCCTTACCTGCCAGGACCTCTAGTTCTCACATAATGGGAGGCAAGTCTTATGGATGACCTCAGGAACAAGCTCTATGGGACCAACTCATGGCAGATAAACCTACATGAGCGCCGAACTCAAATGGCAGGGAAGCCGCAATAAATCAGATCCCGAATTTGGATCCAGTTATCAAACCATATTCGAAACCAACAAGCAGTGGGGGGTCATTAACATGTGCATCACCCCAAAAGGGGGATACAAAACAATCATTGTCTGCTGTATAATTCTGACGCATCCAAATCTACACCAACCAGTGTGCCTCCCGTGCCCAACTGCCCAAGCCAATGTGCAGGCAGCACCGGTATCCAAAAGAACAGAGAGTCTGAGTGAGAAAGAAGCATGGTCCATCTTATTCAGTCCTGACGAAATTGTTAGAGGGGAGGCCACCAGTTCCGCCATGAGGTCTGGAGGTTCCCTCATATGCATGTCATCCCTCACCATGGCCACCACCTCCCCCAGCACGGTGAACACCTTCTTCATCGCCACAATCTCCAACACTTCAGTGACAGGCCTGACACCCTAACCTTACCTCACCTCATCCATCACCACACCATCCCAAGAAGCAGATACTATCACTTAATCTCCGACAACCACCCCTCCAGGGAGCCATGTACCAGGTCAAACCTCTCTACCACTAAAAGGCCCTGATTACAAACAGGTCACGAACCCAATCCTAACATATCTTTACTGAGACCATTGCCAACCCCCTCACGATTCGTCACCAAAGGTGTCTCTATATTTGCATCGAGCCACCTCCCGGATCAAAATATTGTTGCCTAGAACGACAGCCTCCCCACGAATATGGGGTCGTCATACCCCCACGTCATTTTACCATGGTACTAAGCTCGCCAACCGAAACATACTAAGTCTCTCCAGCAATCTTTAGCAGAATGTCCATCTTTACCACACGAAAGCACAAACTAGATGTATTGACGCTGATGATCTACGACGACAACACCCCAACATTGTCCCGACATTGTCAAAAACGAGCCAGGCGCTCAGGCGAGGTGAGACCTTAACGCCTCGCTTGGGGTCAGGCGAGGTGATTTGGTGTAGGCGCAGCAAAGGCGAGCGCCTTGATGGAAAGGGCGAGGTGCACGGGCGAGCGCCTGATAGAAAATTAAACTCTTTAGGGTCTAATCGGATACCTCTTGGAGATCTAATTAGATTTTAAAAAACCGTCAAACCATTCATATCACAAACCCTCGCTTGCAGCCTATTTCGAAATACTCCCATGCATGCAACCTCTTGTGATCTCCATCGCCCTAATCAGCACCATTAGCTCCTCTATCTTGTGGTTGCTCCTCCTCCATGATTTTTGGGTTCTGCCTCCTCCTTCTATCACCCAGAGGCATCATCGGATTCAACGCCATCACACTAATCTTTTCGGGTTAGGTTTCTGTCTCCTCCTTTTATCTGATTTCTGCACAAATATTATTTATGTAGCAATCCCGAATGCAGATGGATCTGAAAATCCATATACAAAATTCGTTTCGGGATAGGGGCGATGCACCCTGCAACCTCGGCAAGGGGGAGCACCTGCTCCCCCCTAGCACCCCCAGGCTCGCTGACCGGGTAGTGAAACCCCCTGCGCTAGTAGGGTATGGTGGCACGGGAGGGAGCCTAGATGGTTGGGTTCACTCGTCAGTCGTCAATAACATGTGAAGGTCACAATTATAAACAATATATGGCATGCTTATAGATATTTATCATAGTAACTATGTAAATGTTTATGTTCGAAACTTAAAATAATGATTATGCAAATGTGTTCATATGTATTAGGAATGGCTACGAGGAGTGGGCGTTACATGGTTAAAGAAAAAACTTCCAAAAAAGACATTGCGTGGAGGTACAACAATCTGAAAGACCAAAAAGAACCGAACAGTGTTACATACATGTTTTGTGAGAAGACTGCCAAAGGTGGAATCCATAGAGCCAAACAATATCAAAAAGGATCTTCCAAGAATGTTACAACTCGCAAGAAATACCCTCCAGAGGTGAAGGAAGAATTGTGTGCATGTATGAATGAGAGGAAGTCTCAGAAGGATTATTTTGAAGGTGGGAATCGATGTGGATGTGGATGACATGAATTTTGATGATGATGATGAATGTGAGGAACAAAATGCAATTGGAATTGGTAAGAAGGTTTGTCCAAGCAACAATAGTAATTCTATTTCATAACCTACAAAAAAAATGATAAAGGACCGATGGACTCATTTGTGACCATGAAAGTGGAAAAAGGGAGGAAAATCTCTAATGAGACAAACTTCCATGAAGAAGGCTTACGACAAAGAGATGTGATCCAGAACTATTCAACATATACCTCGCTTCTTCTATCGGGTTGGTATACCATTCAATGTTGCAAAGCTGCAATGTTTCAAGGATATGATTCAAGCTATTTGAGGTGTATGGTCCTAACTTGAAGCCACCTTCAGAACATGAGCTTAGAGTCCCATTACTTCGCATTGAGAAGGATTGCACATCTAAATTGATGGTTGAGCGCAAAGAAACTTGGGGAAAGTATGGATGCAATATTATGTCTGATGCTTGGAAAGATAAGAGAAATAGATGCATACTTAATTTTATGGTGAATTGTTCCAAGGTGATGCAAACGGCTTCCGGCGTCGACGATAAAATCAAAATAATTTGGCGGTGGAATATCGGTGGAGAAAAGGAGAGGTTGAGAAGAAGAAAAAACTCGCCGGTAGCGAGGGGTTGAAGGAGGAGAACCGCGGAGATCGCGTGGAGGAAGAGAGAAAGGAGGAAGGAGAGATAAAAATCTCAATTTTAATTCATACTTGACTGCCTAAAAACATGGGACTACCCTCTCTTTATATAGGAGAGATGGGTTTACAAAAATAGTAAACTAATTTAAATTGACAACCGACTTGCCTAAATTGACTCTAACTAATTAATTGACCCAATTTCAAATTAAAATCTACGAAATAAACGTTGAGATCACAAGCGATCTCAATTATTTAATTAGACAATTTCGACAACCTAAAAACGTAAATAAAATTGACGATTAACTAATTAAATAAATACGGCCCTATAATTTGGGGTCATGCTGCATCAACTCTCCCCCGCTTTAAAAAAATTCGTCTCCCGACGAATTGCTTGACGTAGATGCACGTTGGAGAATTCATCCTTGAATTGGGCTTTAATTTCCTCCAATTCGATCATTTTCAACATTACGTTTGTAGTTTTTCCCAATTGGAGGGCACCAATGCAATTTTCGTACCCCTTCAATCTCCCTTAATTTCCTACCAAATTCGGCCCTTTTGTAATTAGGATTCTCAGGGGGGTCTTTTTTGCAAACTTTCCAATATATCCCCTCCTTTTAATTGAGGGGGTTCGATGGGAGGGACCTCTGCAATCTTTGTTAGGGTTTCATACCCCTTCAAAACTCGTCGACGGCGGCGCCACGGTAGGAAGCCTCGGCATCGCAGAACTCGTGGGACGGCGGCGCCAAGGTTGCGGCTCGTGGGACGGCGCGCAGGGAAGAGGGAGCGCAGGCGGGAAGGTTGGGGGTGCGGGCGAGCGGGGGCGGCGCGGCGGAATCGCGAGCGGCGCTGGTGGGGAGGGTGAGTCGCGGGGGCTGCGGCGGCGAGGGAGAGGTTGTGGGCGGAGGTGGCGGCGGGGAGCAGGATCCGAGGAAGAGGAGGCGAGGTTGGGGGTGGGCCTGTGGTGAGATGGCCTGGGGGGGTTGTTGCGGTGACGCAGGGAAGGCGCAGCCGCTGGAAGGGGTTGTAGTTGGCTGGCGGCTCATGGATCCGTATGCGAAGCGGCGGCTGGAGGCACCGCAGGGGGGTGGCCACGTGCTGCGGTGCCGGAGGGGTCGGTGGTGGAGGGCGACGGGGCCCCAGGGGTGAGGGCTGGCCGCTGTTGGACTGGAATGGGTCTGGGGCGGACATCGGGAGCGCTTTCGGTGACGACGGCTGATCTGAAATCTTCTGGGCAGCAACTTCGACTTCGAAATCAGATTCTTCTTCCGCGCTTGTGTCAAAAGTCGGCCCTTTGTCTTCATTGTTTGGTTGCACAGGAAATAAATCTTCATCTATAATGAAAGTACCTTCAATTTTCGCCACGAAATAGGGTTGAACAGTGGCTGCCATGATCTGATTTTCGTCGTCGACGGATGAATCTTCATCTAAGGTTGTGTCCAACCATGCTTGGACCTTCAAGGATGTCGCAAGACGCTTTTTGTACTTCCGTTGACGCGAACGCGCATGCGGCCCATGAGATATGCGGTTGAGATCAAGCTTGAGACGTCAATATGCCACGGGATCGTTGAATCGTAGGAACGACTCAATATCCATGCTCTGATACCAAATGATGCAAACGGCTTCCGGCGTCGACGATAAAATCAAAATAATTTGGCGGTGGAATATCGGTGGAGAAAAGGAGAGGTTGAGAAGAAGAAAAAACTCGTCGGTAGCGAGGGGTTGAAGGAGGAGAACCGCGGAGATCGCGTGGAGGAAGAGAGAAAGGAGGAAGGAGAGATAAAAATCTCAATTTTAATTCATACTTGACTGCCTAAAAACATGGGACTACCCTCTCTTTATATAGGAGAGATAGGTTTACAAAAATAGTAAACTAATTTAAATTGACAACTGACTTGCCTAAATTGACTCTAACTAATTAATTGACCCAATTTCAAATTAAAATCTACGAAATAAACGTTGAGATCACAAGCGATCTCAATTATTTAATTAGACAATTTCGACAACCTAAAAACGTAAATAAAATTGACGATTAACTAATTAAATAAATACGGCCCTATAATTTGGGGTCATGCTGCATCACAAGGGCTCAATGTTTGTAGAATCCATTAATGCATCAGCATATGCGAAGGCAGGACAGAAGATTTATGAGCTTCTTGATATGTTTGTGGAGCAAATTGGAGAGAAAAATACCGTACAAGTCATAACTAACAATGGAAGCAATTATGCCTTACCAGTTATATTTTTATTGATCTATTGAGTTATTCTAGATTAATGTTACATCAACTTATTTTTAGGTAGGCAAGTTTTTACAAGAGAAGATTCAATTTATGAGCTTCTTGATATGTTTGTGGAGCAAATTGGAGAGAGAAATGGCGTACAAGTCATAACTAACAATGGAAACAATTGTGTCTTACAGGTATATTTTTATTTTTATTGATTATATCTATTGAGTTATTTTAGATTAATGTTACATCAACCTAGTGTTTTTATGTAGGCAAGTTTTTACAAGAGAAGAGGCCGCACTTGTATTGGACTTCATGTGCGGTACATTGCATCGATCTTATGTTAGAGAATATTTGTAATATCCCAATGATTAAGAAAAATCTTAAAAGAGCCATTGCACTTGCGGGTTACATTTACCATCATATTGGGCTTTTGAACATGATGAGGGAGCTTACAAATGGCAAAGAAGTTGTTCATCATGGTGTGACTTGATTTGCAACAACATTTCTTTATTTCCAATCCCCCTATAAGAATAAGTACAGCTTGAGGAGCATGTTTACTTCAGAGAAATGGGCTACTAACAAATGGGCCGAGGAAACCAAGGGCAAGAAGGTAAGGGATATCATTTTGATGCCCTTATTTTGGAATGATGTACTTGACACACTTAAGTACATGGGACCACTTTTTAAAATTCTTCGGCATGTTGCAAGTGAGCGAAAACCTGCAATGGGATACATATATGAAGTTATGGATCGTACAAAGGAAGCAATTGGGAAAAGCTTCAATGGAAAAGAAGAAAAGTCCAATGATGTATTTCAAATCATTGATAAAAGATGGGAATGCCAACTTCATCACCCATTACATGTTGCAGGTTATTTTCTGAATCATGAATTCTACTATGGCAACACGTCCATTGCATTTGATGTGGAGATCATTGATGGATTATACAAATGCATACAAAGATTGGTTTACGATGTAAATGTGAAAGATAAAATTATGATTGGGTTAAGCTCATATAAAAATACTAAGGGAATTTTCAGAAATTCAATTGTTGTTCGATCAAGAAATTCAAAATCTCCAGGTAGCCATTACAATTTGGTACACTTAAATTAATCCCATTCTTGATGTTAATATCTTCGTATGATAATGCACAATTTGGTACACATAAATTAATCCAATTCTTGATGTTAATATCTTCGTATGATAATGCAGTGGAATGGAGGAGCCCTTTTGGAAGTTCAGCTCCACAGTTGCAACGTCTAGCTATAAAGATTTTATGCTTGACATGTAGTTCATCTGGGTGTGAATTTAATTGGAGTGTAATAGAGCATGAAAGTAATTTTATATTAATTCAAACTTGTGAGTCTTTAATTTTAACCCTAATAGACACGAACATTTTTACAGATTCATTCAAAGACAGATTTGGTGTACATCAAATACAACTAGGCTTTGAAGGATCGATATGACTTACAATACATCATAGATCTGATCGCTCGCAGTGAAATTGATGATGCTAATGAATGGTTGCTAGGTGAAATTGAGACAAATAATGCAGAAGAAGATTCTATCTTTGGAGATGATATATTAACATAAGGAGATGAGCAAGAGCATCTGGAGTTGTAGAGGCATAAACATATACGCGACAACATACAAGGCATGGGGCACCTATTGTGGGATCTTCTTCAAGACGAATTGTTGCTTCATAGGACAATGAAGACAAAAAATGGAAGAGATTGAGGGGAATGAAGGTGGAGATGAAGATGATGCTGATGATGTCAATTTTGGTGATGAGGAAGACGAAGAACTTATGGATCCATAGGCATTTCAATTTTCAGTTATTTATTTCACTTTTGCTCGTGTAATTTGAGGTTCAAACTATTTCTAGAAGTGCGTGGACTTTTTATCTTTTCTAATATATGTTTGAATGGTGTTTATTGCATGCTAGTACTCATGGTTTTAAAAAACGTACCTCGAGGCGTCCGCCTCAAGCAGCCCATGTGAGGCGCGCGCCTCGAGGCGCTGAGGTGGTCCTCGAGGCGTCGAGGCACTGAGGCGGCCTTGAGGCGTCGCCTCGGGCTGTAAAGGTTTGGTACCCTATATTTTATATTTTTGTATTGATTTTTATGATATCTTAAGTATAATATTAGTTGTTAACAATTTAATTTGTTATATAGTTTGGATTCAAAAAATTTGTTATATAGTCATATATATTCTATATTTAAAAATTATGCATTATCATATAAAAAAATTATTTCAGGATAGGGGCGTTACACCTTGCAACCCCCGCAAGAAGAGCGTGCACCTGCTCCCCCCAGCCCCCCCTCAGGCTCGTTGACCGGACAGCGAGACCCCCATGCTGTTAGGGTATAGTGCGATAGGGGGGCATACAACGAATCTTCAATTGAATTTAGCAAATCGGATGGCTGAGATTCAAGACATATTAATATATATATATATGCTAGTCATATAACACATATAAAACAACATAGACATATTATATATTGTGTATGTTGATAATATATGTTAGTCACATAAGTTTGCTTCACCCATGCATATAAAGTGAAGTGTTATATATCGACAAGAACTTCACCCACCAACATTAATGGAGGTCATAATAAGCTTTGCATTTTATATGGATGATAACATGAATTAGGATTCAAAGTAAATCATGCAAAGAATATTATATATTATCATGCTCTTAGCATATATGGTGAATATGTTGGGAATATCTAAATTTGTGATTTTATAGATATATATAATTACGCTTAATTATATTTTATGTATATTTTTTTATATAAATCGAGCTTACGCCCCGACCGCCTCGAGGCTTACGCCTCGCCTCGTCAAGGAAAAACTACCTCGATCTGCCTCACGTTTTTTAAAACCATGTTGGTGCTATACTTGTGTGATATTTATTCGGTATAAGTAATATAAATAATCTAATATGTATATATATTATATATACACACAATATTTCTTTAGCGTCTCAATTGTCTCAGGCGAGCGCCTAGCACCTCAGTCGTTTTGGATCCCTAGCATCTTAAAGTGCCTCACGCATTTGACAACACCGCATTGTCCAGCCACCGCCATCAGATAATGATGTTGCCTCGAGGATGAATCCCCTTTCCTCCAGCCCAACACCATCCACACCACTAACCCATGTTGCCCCAGCAACCCCGCCATGAGGCTCGAGGACCCCACCAATTCCCTCCCAACCTTTTCCCCTTAGCACTCCTCACCTAGGGTCCATGCCCCCTCCCCCCACACATACATGCACACACGAGCCTTCCACTCTACCCTTTCTCCACCCAAGCAAACCGATCTTTGCGTTCACCACCCTCCACCATTAAAGCATCGCCAACTCGAGAGGAATCATCAAGTAATGCCAGAGGGCCTCGAGAGATCCCCGCTGCCACACTCCCCTCCTTTCATACTCTCATTGAATACTCCACACCCTCTCACTCGAGCACCTTCCCCTTCACGAGCGCATGCTCGTCGCTGATGCCTCCCCCTCACTCCCCCCCCCCCCCCCGTTCACATTCATTTCTTTTTTAAATTCATTTGTGGGAAACGTGTGCATCTCACTATTACCGGACTTGATATCACTTAGACATTGAATGTTGGGATCCATCTCATACTTGCCCCAAATATAACTTACTCGAGTGCTATATATGGAGTTCTTCGCTTTTTTAAGGGATACCCACATAAAAAGCACATGGAAGAATGAGAGGGACAAAGAATATGGGAATGATGATTGTGTCTTGGTGGTTAATGACCGCCACTCTACCTCATGTTACTCAATTACTTGATTGGTTATCTTGCCATATGATGGAGCAAGAAATAAATTATGTGTACCATATCGAGTGTGAAGGCAAAATGTTGGGTCATGTTGCAAAGATGCTTTAGGTCCATATGATGCTTCGGATACTAGGATTAAAGCCAACATGCATGTGGGGATTTCTTGTGATTACATAGCAACCAGCATTACCAAACCAAGCATGCAGAGATCACGGCAATCCAATGTCTGATAGATACGGACAAGTCGGCCATGATTGACGTGTGTGTTTACCTTAAGGAGAATGGTAGTGTTGTATTCACATTGATTGGATCTTGGGCGTGGACCCATTTAAGCCATTACCCCTATATTGTACAAACCCTAGCATTGCTTGTTTAGAGTAATTGAAGAAAACGCTAGTCATCTCTGTGTGCTACACAATCTCCTTGATGTAGTTTTTCGTTTCCGTTAGAGAAAAATTTTCCAAGTAAATCCCGGTGTTCACGTTGTTTAAACTTTAATGTTTTGCCACAGGAACAAATATTCAAAAAAATCATAGTCGGCACATTAGTCATGACCATCAGAGCAACATTACCATTTGGAACAAATTAGTGCAATCCACCTAAGCATCAACTTACATCCTATACTAATTACTAAATTAGAAGTAACAGCAGCAGCAGGTATCCTCGTAGGAAACAATAAAAAAACCAACACCAAAATACCTCCTCCTGGAACCTCTGGAGCATGAGACGCTTCTGCTCGAGGTCGGCGGAGTAGGGATCCAACGTCCCCTGCCCGGATATCGGCGACGCCCACGTGTGGCCCTTGTCCCTCTTCTGCATAGTCACATGCATCGTCCCATCCTCTGCACAACGGCACACCACAGCATCCCCTCACCAATCCCCATAAAGCAAGGCAAACAGAGAAATCACCGGTACCTAAAGTCCAGAAGGAGTCCACGGTCTTGATCGGCGAGGCGAGATCGTGGTTGAGGTAAGGGGGATTGCCCTTGATGCCGACCTCGATGCGGGTGGAGCTGAGGGTGCAGTAGAAGAGCTTGGTGGGGACGTTGGGGGGGAGCTCGATGTAGATGTTGACCTCGTCCAGGGTCTGGTCCCACTCGAACACCTTCTTGCCTGCGAGATGGAAACCGATCGGCGCGAAGCGGGGGAAGGGAATAGAATGGGAGGGAGGGAAGGGAGGTTACCGCCGTGGGTGAAGACGTGGCGTTTCTCCGGTGCCAACTTCTCGGCCATAGAGGAGCTGTGGAGCCTGCTGTTTGCTTGCGTCTTCTTATGCTTTGTTCGGGGGGAAATGGGAGATAGTTCTGTGGGACTTCTGGACTGTTCGGGGAGGGGGGGAGAGAAATGGGCTTTAGTGGGAACGGTATATGATTCGAATAAGATAATTGCCCCCACTTCGTCCAGTAGATGCACCCCACAAATTTTTCCTTCGTATTAGCTTTTCTCGAAATCATCGGCCGTCCACCTAAACATGGTCAACTACAACAAAATATGCATAGAACAATTTAGGTCCGTGATCATTAGCAATCACCTGCAAGCATCCACGATTGTTCATAATCAATTGTCATCACCCACTATCATTCATGATCAGTTTTATGAGATAGGCTAGTTTCAAGCATCCAAAAAGGATTGCAATGCTTCATTTCTCTATATTCCCAATGGAAAGTTTATAACAAACATATGCATCACATATAGGAATGAAAATGGATGGATACGGATACGATGCACGAGGTACATCATAGCTCGGATCTAGAGAGAACGAGAGAGGGAGAGAAAAGAAGAGGGATTAGGGATTGGGTCGGAAGGGGACTTCCGATAGCGAGGTTCCGATGATCCTTCTTTCATCTATGTATTATATAGGGTGTAGCCCTCACACCATTCGCCCTCTTCCTCCATGCCAGCGCAACTAGAGTCTATATAATACCCAGCCTTGCGTAATTATCGAAGGCGGTTTGACCTCTCGGTCATTCCACGAGACCAGATATAACATCTTCCACTTGATTGAAGTGGTCAAAGCTTGTACTTTTTCACTATTTGTATAGCGCGTGGAGATGTCTGCGATAAGTTTCGTTATTCATGAAAACCTCTTCCTTAACTCATGCATTCTTGAGTCCCATCAGACCAACATGTTTGATATATTTACATTACATGTTGTCATTACCTTGGTTAGAGAATCGGCTAACATACTACTTACTAGTGCATATATCACAGTAACTTATTGTTTTACCAATGTAGAGTATATAGTGATAGTGGATTTCATTACGCTTTCCTTTATAACTATTACCTATACAATTGATCAAGTTTGTTGCAGCTTGATTGTCAAAATACGTTTCAATTGGGCCTTTGATCAATTCAATGCTTAAGTTTTCCAGAAAGTGTTAAATCCAAATCGCATAAGTGGTGGCAATGTTGCATGCAATATGTTCTGCCTCATGTATATATCCAAATGCACATCTTTGTTTCTTGCTATCCTGAGAAACCGTTGGCCCACCAAACATGAAAGGCAACCCAATGAAGACTCCTATCATATACATCACCTCTGAAATCCGCATTGAAGTATCCTACTATCTCAAGTGATTTAGCTTGATACACCAGTTTTAGATGTACAGTCCTTTTAAGATAATCCTCTTTTATAGCTTATGATGAATAGCCATTCCCTATTAAAACACATGCAAATATCTAAACCTCAAGATCAGGTCAATGTTGACTTGGTCGACAAGGAATAAGTTAAGGGTAGATAAGTGTCTATATTGTATATAGAAACCCTAATTTATACTCTTCAAAATAAGCTATTTTTACTTGTTTCTATTATTCGTTTTATACATCTCAAATAATAAAATGATATACATGGAACTTGTACATTAGAATATATATATAATTATAAAAATAGTTGCATATAAAAATAATACACAATGCAACTGGATCACACAGATGAAAAAGCCGTAAATCGAAATTCACTGATCAATATCTGCTCCAAATGAACTCAAAATTCACCATACTTGCCTTCATTGTATTACAAATTAAATTATATATCTAACAAAGGTCGTTCCATTAAAAATAGAGTTAACATGCAAAAGCCAGCTTTCTGAGATCCCATTGTATTATATACATGCATATTTTATTTATATAATTTATTCTTTATATTTTTACCATCTTTATATTTTCTAAATAATTGTGAATATTATTTAAAATATATTAAAAATATAAACATAAAAGAAACCCATTAAAATATATTAAAACAAATAATGTATTAAAATACATAGGGATATTATACCTATAAAGTTTATTGGGGTGGAGCATTGGGCTGGGCTCGCCCGGACCCGACTCTGACCCGACCAGCAAAAGCCTGGGCCCAGCTCGAACCCGATGTACAAATGAACCAGGCACGGTCCCTCATATTTCAAAATATCAGATTAGAATCAAATTAGGGGACATGGATTTATAGTCACAATACAGTCAATATTTCCTTCATCTATGAATATTAATATTATATCATAACAATGCATCTAATATTCATGTGTATGGATGAATTATACACATAACAATAAATTAGAATCAAAGTGCAACTTCATGGAATCAAAATGGGTGTGGGTTGAGCCCGTCCCGAACCCAAGCCCGACCTGAACCTGAGCCCGATCCCACAAGCATTAGGTCGGGCTTGGGTCATCGGTTTGCTAAAAGCCAGGCCTCGACTCGACCCAGCACCCATGGAAAATTGACGAGGTCGGTCAGGACTTTCTCGGATTGGGATGAGTCGAGCCCAATGCTCCACCCTAGAGTATATACATATAATTATCTATGTATATAAATAAAACCAAAGAAGTAAAATAAAAATATGTAAATATGTATTTAATTATATTATAAATATATAGAATATGTACATATGATAATGCCAATTAAAATATAAAATAAAAATAAAATACCTAAAATATAGGTAAATGTACCTATGTATATACTTGTAAATATTAATACCTAATAAATAAGGTTGTAAAAATAAATAAAAATACCCATAAAATAGCTTATAAAATTAGAAAAAAAATATTTTAAGTTTTATTTAAATAGATTATTTTCTATTTTTTCTATTTCCTTTTTTATATTGTCTTGTAGCGGGTTGATGTGGCCCAATCAGGATGCCCCAATCATTGACTTCCAGTCAACTGTCTAGTCCTCAAGCTGCGCCGTTGTCAGACCCTTGAACTCCACCTACCATCTGAATTTCTTTAATTTTTTGGCAATGATTTGCTGCTATGTGGAGGTTGCTTCCTTCATCAACCATCTTCAACACACTCTCCTCCATCATGCTCGACATCTAGCCCCACTGTAGATGCACCCCTTAGATCTGTAAACCCCTCACATGATCGTCCATCTCTCTTGTGCATAAATAAACGCACTTTACCATGTTTGCCATTTTGATCTCTCTTACTCAATAGTAACCCGAAAAGGGAACCATATAGAGCTTGATTCTTGGTGACGGCAAGGATCCCAAGCCTTATTGGTAAGGATAAGGCAGAGTAGAGTCTGATCCAGGCCTCGCTGGAGCACCTCAGGTGAAGCTTTCCTCTGATCCAGGTAACACATGTTGAGCTGATAGTTTTAGCATTCTAGCTTGAATTTTAATTCCTTTGTGTAGATTAAACCTTAGGTTAGCTTAATTCACTTGCATTAGACTTAATTATAAGTTTTAGTATACCCGAATAAAATATTCATTTTATATATTCTTTATTATTTTATATTTTTATAATTTTCATAATTTTTTTAAATACTATTTATAGTATACGTGCATATTTAGAATAGAATAAAGCCATAAATAAAACATAAAAATAAAATACTATACATAAACACATAGATGAAATACCAATACTTAAATCTATATAATATATACCCTATTTATTTAAATGTATATAATACATCAGAAACATAAAATATATTATGTCTATATAAATTTATAAATTAATAAAATCAAATAAATAAAAAATACAGAATAAAAATAAAATATACAAAACATAGATGAATATACCTATAAATGTACCCTTAAAAATTAAATTGTAATAAATAAGCCCATAAAAATAAATAAAAATAATATTAAAATACTACATAAAATAATAAATACTTTTTTATTTTTTATCCAAAAAATAATAGAATCATTACTATTTTCAGCTAATTATTTTCAAATAAAAGGGCAAGTTTTGGCGTGACTTGGTCCTGCGTGGACCAATCACGTGGTGAGGTCTGTTGACCTCTGGTCAACTACCTCCCCAGGCCTCTGACTTGAATGATGTGTCGAGTCCCACATTTTTCTCCATTTTCCCCAAGCATTTCATCGATCATTTTCATAGAATCTTCACACAAAGCTCAACATCCACCATCAATCTCACTTGCTTAAATCATGGATCCATTGTACATAGCTTGCCTTCTTCCCAAATCGCCAGTCAATAAGGGTGCCCTACCATGTGTATAAATAAAACCTTCCACCTTCTTCCTCAAATTTGTTCATTTTTCAGAGCCCTAAAGCCTTCTTCTCCGATCAAGCGTGTCACCAGGTGACAAATGGCAAACCCTTGAAGCTCTGGAGCAGCTGAAGGAGGAGGGAGGTGCACCCACGGTGGACCTCCGGCTACCCTGCTCCCTGGTCCTCCGGACATGTATAAGAGATGCGCCTTTATAATTTTTATGTAGATTTAGTTCGTATATTTCATTTTCTGCATTTTATTGTGTGTTTTATTAATAATTTAGCTTAGGATACGTTAGTTACTCCGTCGGTGCTCCGGACCTCCGACCACCGTTCCACCCTATTCTTCTATGTCTCCGACCAGACACCACCCCACTTCCTTTCCCTCTCGTTTATCCATCGATCCCATCCCGTTGACCAATATGATCGAGTCTCGATCAACGAATCCCTGTTCTACCTCCATCGCTCATCGGAGTAGGTCCATCCCACCTCGTCTCACTGCGATTTTCAACAATAACAACCCAGGATCCTTCCGCCTTTCCCTGTGGTGCGTTTGCATATTTTTGCAGGACCTGGAAGGGGCGTGTGTGCCCTTTCGAATCAGAAGACTCGCGCTCCAGGTGACTCATGCTCCAGGCCCCTACTGATGGGGCTCGAACATTTTTTAGGCATCCTCCCAATGCGAAATGACATGGCGATCATAGAAAGCATCTCAGCAAGCCGGGAGGAGGTCGGAGCCAAGGGGAGGATCAATCCGAAGCATCCCACGATAGATTTCTTAGGGTGTTCTTCCAGGGCTCCCCACAATCATTTGATCAAGATCGACCCACTAGATGAAGCATCTAGCGTTAGATCACGACCCCCTCCATCGCCAGATCAGGGTCTGGATTTAATCCCAAGCGTAGATCGGCGAAGCAGTAACACTCCATCTAGACTGTTGATCGTGTAAGTGGCGTGTGTCCAACCATTCCTTAGCGTGCACATGGGGGTAAATTATAAACTAAGCCCCCCATTTTTGTTTTATTTAATTAGTCCTGTAATTAAATTATTAGTTTCAGAAAATGTGAACATTTTGCATAGAGGCCCCTAAACTTATTGTATATTGCATATAGGTCCATGTCATGTCACCACACATGTCATCCCACATGAGGCGGCCATCTTGTAGAAATACCCTTGCAGTTTTTGTATTTATGTTTAGTCCAATAAATTTAACTATAAGTTGTATATTTCTGGGAAATTTGAACATATGCCCCTGACTTTAATTTTAATTGCAAAAATTCCTTTCCCAGTTCATGTATTTTTTGTGCTTGAATTTCATTTATTAAAAATAACACCCATGCTCCAACAATTATGCAAAAATAGAGTTAGATGTCTGCTAACATATCATTCATGTTACATTTTTATTTTAGCATTTTAGGAATTTTAACTATTTATTAAAAATCAAATGAGAATGTTTTTATCCTTTTTAACATAGAAATACAAAAAAATAAAAAAATTGTCTCAAAAAAATCCCTAAAAAATATATGTTATTTACTATTATATTTTATAACTTCAGACCAAAATCCTTGAAAATAGAAAAGATAGAGGTAACAAATTAAAAAGCTCCAAAATCTAGTAAAAAGATATGAATTCCCAAAAAACTAAAAAATATTTATTTTTATTTTTTAAATTTCCTTTATTTAATATCTATATATTAAAATTGTTTTGAAGAATTTTGGACTCTATTTGCTTCTTTTAATCTTCAATTCTTTCGACATATTTAATTAATCCTTGATTTGGGATATTTTTAACTTTAAAAATCCATAAAATTATCAAAATTCTCTAAAAAATAACAAAAATAGTTAAAAACTAATTAAACCCCAAAAATATTTTGTTTCCTATTTTTATCTATTTATATTAGTATTTATAATTACATTAGCCTATATTGTATATGTAGCCTTATATATTCTTATATTATATATTTAAAAAACTAAAAATCAGAAAATATAAATAGAAAATAAAAATTTTATAAAATTAAAAAGTAATAAAAATATAAAAATTAAAATCTAATAAAAAAGAAAATCAAAACCCACACTAAAAGATAATAAATGGATAGGAGAAAAGGACAATTTTTTGTGCATTATTGCCCAATCTACCGTGTGCTCCCTGAGTTCAACTTTCTACACATGCTTACACACTATACACCTTTGTTGTAGAGTTATAATAAATTTTAAATCTACATTTTTCTACTCATTGCTATATTTTATTTAGGGTTAATTGTTGATTGAATGAGAGTTTTCTTGTGGGTCACCTTAGCGACACTTTTATCTTCGCTACTCTTCTAGTGAGGATCATTCTTTTAGACCCGCAAGGAAATTTTGGTTCATCAGTCGACTCAACAGTCGTCTCATCAACAGTAGTGGAGCGAGGGGACTCATCTACCTCTCAAGGGTCACGATTGTTGGTATCTAATTTGTTCGCTTTGGGTTGGAATGTGTTCTCAAAGGTCACGTGCGGTCAGTATGTACACAATGTTGGAAAATCGATCGTCCAAGTCTCGCAATCTATAGTCGCATTAGCAAAGGATAAGAATGGTTTCCCAAAAAGAATAGGAGAATGGGTTAATTCTCCTCGGTACTCAATATCAATGACCATAAAGTCCACTTTGAGTGGAGCATCTTGGAAATTAATGATGACCGAAGTAATCCCTCACGACCGTTTAATGAATCGGCCAACCATCTGAACGATCGCTCTTGACTTCCTAATTGGTCCGAGTTTAAGCTTCTCAAACACGGAGGCTGGGAGGATATTTATAGATGAGTCATCACAATCGACTCAAGAAGAGGAGGTAGAGAGGAAGAATGGATTGTGACCAGTGTAGTCACATACAATGTGGAGCTTGATCAGTCAGTGTAGCCAAGTCTCCAGCTGCAGGTAACCTTGTGATCTTTGACTTTGAAGCATATGCCTTGTTTATTGATACATGACTCTGACAGGATTGATTTTTCATTGACTATATGCCTGTCTATTCTTTTGGAGTCTTTATTCAATCAACAATTTTTATATTGTATACAACAACATTTCTATAAGGAATTTTTCTTCTTGAGCCAGTAGACTATCCCTCTTTTGAATCTTTATTGCAACCCACAATATCTTGTCTTTAGAGGTACCATTCCACTAGATTGGGTTGGGGTGCACTGGCATCCTATTGGGGTAATGCATGTTTCCACACACGTGCTTCTCAAGCTAAAGAATCCTACCCTCACCACCTCATCGGAGTTGAGCTAAGTTAGAGTGCTTGTCCAAGTTAAGTGATTATCATCAAGAATCTTGTGTGTGCTTCAAAATATTCTACTTAGGCAAATCAAGATGATATGTGGATATATTCTAGTGGACTTAAAGAATTAAGGAAAGTCATAATTCCGATTTCGATAAGGTTTCCTGTGAAATTTAGTGGATTAAGGTCTAAACTAAGTTCCAAATCTTCAGATTTTATTTAGACTAATTCAATTGTCACATCATTCTGAAAATGCTCATGCAATGCAAAGATATTTTTGTGAAATCGATTTTCTGGTTTTGAACTTTTTATGTATTTTTGGAAAAAGGTTTGCAAAATTTTATGGAGTTTTGAAATTTGTCAAATTTTTAGAGGTTTTTTCTGAAAAGGATTAGTAAATTGAATATATTCACCCAAATTATGTACATATGTATAAAGTATTTATACATATTAATAAAGTATTTTATACAAGCATATACTAGTTTTATACAAGATTTTATACATGTATTTTATTTGGAAGAATTTATTTGGAAAAATTTTAAAGTGTAATTATATACATAGTATCCAAAACATTTAAAAATATTCTGAAAACTTATTTTGCAAATAATTTTACAAAGATTTTTTCAAAGATATTTTACAAATAATTTTTACAACCTTTTTACAAACATTTACACAGGAATATTTTTCAAAGGTTTGAAAACACTTTACAAAGATTTTTAAAGATTTTCAAAAGATTTTTAAAAATACTTTACTACCACTTTTCAAAATCATTTGCAAAATGGTTTCAAACCAAATTTTACAAATAATTTTTCAAAAACTTCTACTTATATTATAAATTTACAACTGATTTCTTCGTATACCCTTACCCAGTATGATATATTAGTCATACAGAAAGTAGGGGTTATAGATAACATATATATACATATACATAACCCCCTTATACTTGCTCGAACTATGTCCTCATATTGACCAAAGAGTAATAAAGGAAAACATAACTCATACTAAGTATAGAAAAGTTTATACTACAATGACTCAATTAAAGAATAAGAATTCGATCGACCCTCCTATATTTTGGATCAATTAATCCTAGATATAGAAAACTGTATACAAAGCGGGGAGGATCGATGATTAAAATTTATGAAAATTAATGACTCACCTTGTCTCCGCCTATACTTAGTATAAAATATCCATAAGTATAAAAAATGATTATCAACAAGTTAGAAGATAAGAGAGGAGATAATAAAGAATACTCAAGTCACTCATCCCCATATACTTAGGATGAAGTTTATCCTAGGTATAGAAATGATGAATGGGATGAATGAATAAAAGGGAAGAATGAAAGAATGAAACAGAATGAAACAAAATCAATCAAAAAAATTAGGTTGAGAGGGAGATCATCTTCAAATGCCACACTGATTGAATCGACAACGAACATGAATGTATCATGCTCTAAATATAGCTTCAACAACTATCTATTAACTATGAATGGATGTGTATTAGATGACAATTCAGATATGAGAATTCTACCATTGTTACGCATGATATTCACGATGAGCGACCCGGTCCACTTACTCTTAAGTTTGTCCGAGAATATCTTCAACTTTCAATCGAATAACCAAACATTCTGACTAGGCTCGAAAGTCTTTCTTTTGATATGCTTATCATGCCAACGCTTGACTTTCTTCTTGTACATCATGTTATTATCGCTTGCATAATCTCTGAATTTTAGGAGTCTGTTCAGATCAATCTTCTGATTCTGATTACCTTCTTGTGAGTTTAGATTGCAAATGTTTACTGTCTGAAGAGATTTATGAATGAGTTCCACTATCAGATGGCATGTCTTTCCATATACAAGATGATAGGGGACATACCCAATGGAGACTTGTAGGCGGTCTGATAGGCTCATAGAATGAAATCAAGAAGTTGACATCAACTCTTCTTATCTTACCTAACAAGCAGTTGTAAGATTGTCTTGATATCCCTATTTGATAACTCAGCCAAGTCATTCGATTGTAAGTGGTAGGGAGATGCAACGTGATGATCAATGTCATACTCCTTCACAAGTTTTTTAACTTCTCTATTTATGAAATGGATACCCATGTCTGAAATCAAGATCTTGGAAATTCGGAATTGTGAAATAATGTTATCCTTGAGAAAGCGACAAACAACACGACTATGATCAGATCGGACGGGAATAACCTTGACCAGCAACTCACGTAATCAATGGTCAACATGATCTATTCAGATCCTTGACAGTCAGGAAATGGCTTCATAAAATCAATGCCCCAAGCATCAAATACATCTAATATCTAGATGAACTCCAGTCCATATAAAATACATCAAATACACTCCTGAAAAATGGAAGACCATTGTCTTGCCAAAACAGTCTAAGCACATGTGGTGCCTCTCCAACTAGTCCATGCCTAAAATGATGTGGAAGTCTTCTAACTGAATCAACATCAGGAAAGCAGGAATCTCATGCCCGCTTATCTGCACGACTACATCCTCCATTGCCTGGCGGATGATAAACAATTGGCCCCCTTGTCCCTTGATGTAGTATGAGGAAGCAATCTCCATCACATACTTACCCAATGAGGGCACTATACGATGTGCAATGAAGGAATGAGTAGCCCCTGAATCAAACAATGCATGTAAAGAAATCCCATGGGTTGAAATCATACATCTGACAACCGATCCAGAAGCATGAGCCTGCTCCTGTGTCATTGCATTCAACTGCCCTCATGATGGTGTACTAGATCCCGCAACACTAACTGCTATTGCGGGGCTCGCTGAAAGTCATGACCTCCTTGTTGAAATCATGAGCCCTAAAACTGTTTTGAAGACTCAACTGGTCTTCCACTTCGTTGTTGTTGTGCACCCGAGCTGCTGGCACGCAATGGGCATTGGGCCTTGAAGTGGCCCGGTTGTTTACAATGGTAATAAGTACGACTGCCTTCCTGTGACAAGCTCTCACCAGAAGCAAAACTACATCCCCCAGGCCTATGACTCTGTGTATGCGTAGGGGGGTGAGAAACAAATGAACCGTGACCTGCCAAGGCCTGCCTTAAGGCATGAGATGGTGTGAACCTGCTAGTTATCAATGTTGTCACTGTTGGGTGGTGGTAGCGGTCTTTATATAACCGCGAGAAGCCTAGACATATAACTTTCCTAGGCTAGGGTGGAGGCAACTGTGATCAACCTCCCTGTAACTTTGTCGCCATCGCAGTATCCTCCTTGATGGAGGTGAGGTCCAAGGCAGAAAGTTTGTCCTGAAGCTCCTCGTGCATCCCTCGGATGAACTTTTGTAAGTTCTCATGTGGTTAAGCTATCGTAGTAGGGGAATGGCAAGACAACTCTACATAACGGATCAAATACTCGTGTATCATCATCAACCCTAGTGTTAGCTCATCAAACTCTCTCCTCTAATCCTCTACCCAATGGTCCAGGTAGAACTCTACACAAAACTCATCGAGGAAGACCTCTGAAGTGATGGGCTCGGTCATGTGCTCTTTGGTGGCATTCCACCACCGATATGCATACCCATCAAGCGGGTACTTTGCAAATGATACCCAATTATCCTCAGGTGCATGGATCATTCTCAGAACTTTTGCCACTTGTGTCATCCACAGCTCTGTATCATCAGGGGTGGTGGTACCGAATAACTGTGGTACTATCTCATGTTGGTATGCTTCATATGTGCTTTGATGCCTCTACAAGACATCAAATATCCTCCATCTGCTCAGGCTCTATAAAGAATAACATGTCGACACTCTCCTCCTCGTCGTGAGAGGGGCGGTAGGAAGAATCGTCCTGTTGCTGAAACTGTTGCTCGATCGCCTCTTGGCAATGCTGGATGTCCCGCACATCCTGTACAAGAAAGGCCAACTGCTGCGCTACATCTAGATCTACTTGAGGCTGCATGGTTCTGTATAGAGAATCACAACATTAATACTTGCTTTACTTAAGAGAGACATGGATATGGATATAAAATATGTTATTCTCCTTTGAATTCATGTTGGGTCAAAAAACTATCAATCCTATCATGTATTTCAAACACCAATGAGGTATAATAAACGTGGAATGGAATGGAGTACCACCGCTCTGATACCAAACTATCATGACTGTCTCCCTAGGATCCATGTACTCAGCAAATCGATTCCACCCACATACATTTTCACATATACAATATAATTGTAAGCAGGAGAAATAACACAAGAATGCTGTAATTAAAATTTCTTTTTCCATCCATATGCCCAACATTCATCTCACTACCATCCATGTCCACAAAATTATACATGTATGCAACAAAAAAAATATCCATACATACAATATACATTTCATATCTCTCAACAAAACTATAAGTAAAGTAAAGTAGTAAAAAATACAACAAGTATTGTACCACAAAAAGGTAAGTCATGTAGCTGCACAAAAGAAGTAACTCCAAGCCGCTCAGTGCTGCAGCTTCTGCTAAGAACCTGCAGATCCATACATAGATATGTTATGAGCAAACTTGCTCAGTATGATATAAAATTTATAACAAGCAAGGTACTAATAAATGTATAAAAGAAACGACCGGGTAATCAATCCTCACAAAGAGATAAATTTTAATCATTATTATTTGATATGGATCGACTAAACTTCGTGGATAGTCTATAATCTTGGTCCTGGTAAGACCTCACACTATGACAAGAAGAATGCCTTAGGGTTTGGATGCCTCCCTAGGCATGCGATGGGGTACAATGTATCATAACTAAGTTCCCAACACATCCACTTGACTTCACTTATAAGATTGTAAATCCGATTCCCAAAGCAATTTCCAAGCCGTCGTGAACTGCCCAAGTCCACTACCCACTTGTAAGAGTCCACGGTGGCGTAGTCACAAGTCAGTGCATTGATTACCAAGATCATTTTTACTGTAATCCGAATCACCACGACTAACCTAACCCTCCTTATGCACAGAAGACTTGTATCACATTCCCAACTTCATTTAAACATATTTCCCGGAACTCCCCTCTTAGCGCTCCCACTCGGAATACCAACCAATATAGCCTACACCAGCTAGTACACAAGTGTTAACTCTAAGTGAACAAGCAAAACACTAGACCCCCAACCACGACTACTTGGCATGCTCTCGAAGCGTTGGGCTAAGGCACACAAGTACCGAGGGCACCATCAGATTTTAACCTCAGTGTGCCATGCAACAAGTCCTCCAATAGTCGCAGCTATATAGTGGTGATTGGGATCGTGATCATCTAAGCTTCTACCCGGGGTCCCAAAGGTGCATGCCTAATCCTTTGAACCACCTAACTCAACTATCCGATCATCACAAAAATTTGATCCACAAGATGATAGTCATGATTATTATAGATAATGCTACTAACTGTCAGGAGATTTGAAATATTATTTTAATTCATATATCATCACAAGGAGACTATATAAGTTTTGAGCATGATACTGTACGAACGCTTTAACACAATTCATCACTTGCAACTGAGATTTCCCCTTTCACCTTTATTACAGAATCTTCACAAAACCTGTGTTAGAATCTAAAGGATAGATCTCTTAATATGTAATCAACTTGTCCTTATTGGATAATAAGTCACGGTACACTAATTTAAAGCTCAAAATTTCCAGGGAGTTGTTTGATCCTAAGTACAATTCATGTTCATGTTACTATAAGTTTAACTATTGATTTATATATTATATCTTGATGTCACTCATGCCACTCGAACAACTGTACTGGAAAAGATCTACAAAGGAATTGGGCTTCCTAACCATGACTTATTCCTCTGAGATTGTCCAACCGAACATACCTTAACAACAACAATTAAATTTACTAGAACAACTTATGAAATCAAATGGGAAAACAACCAATTAAAGTCATTTGACCAGTTCCATTTGCAGCCTGTATAATCACTTCAAGGGATGTGGCTTAATTGCAGTATTATAAGGAAATCTTAACATTGACTGACTTATTGCGAAATAAAAGCAGCATTGACATTTGTGAATTAGGAGGGAAATATATTTGTCATTGAGGATGCAATTTCCTGCTCAAAGTTTGATGTCATTGATGAATCTCGTATTCATCATGCTAAAATCCAATTCTTAAGCTCCTTGCTTAAATAATCCAATAAAAATCACCATTAATTCATCATTACTATCTTGTACTATATTGTGTATAATTAACCTATAATTATTGTATTTAATTACTATTATTTACTTTGTAATTATTTCCTCATTAAAATCCCATAAAAATTAAGTTAAATAATTATATATAATTTCCCTAACCCTTAAAAGAACTAAAATATACAAAAAAATATCAAAACCAAAAATCTGTGTTTTTAACCCTTTTAAAATACCCCCAAAACTACTTTTTGTACAAGTGACCTCTTTTGACTTTTTAAACAACATGAAACTTGTATATCTTATCGAGATCTACAACTTTTATGTTTTGACTTTTTCTTAATTTTGCTCTAACTATTTCTTTCTTATTTTTCTTTGTTTTGTTATTTCAAATTTTCTGGTACAACCATGTGGCGCCCTCTGGGCCGCCCACGTGGCTGCCCTCTCTTCTCGCTACCCGACCTCATCCCTAGCCATCAGATCGACTCCTCCCCGCCCAGATCCTAACCGTTCATTACCGCCTCACCCATAGCCATCCGATCGCTGCCTCTGTTCAGATCCCAGCCTCCCATATCCGCCCTCATCTCCACTTCTCGTTCATCCATCATCCTACGACCACCATCTCTCCACGTCTCCCACTCACCCTCCCCCTTTGGATAAACCCTAGTCCTATCTGAACTGTCTGCCTCTGCCGTTACCCCATCGTCATACCAGATCATATGATCTGATCTGAGGCGTCCATCTACATCTAAATCAGAGTCGTTGGATCGCAAGATCTAATAGGTGGAACCTCATCTCCCACCTCCCATTAGCCTCTCTCTCCAAGAGTTACGCCTACGTCACCCTCCTATCCCTTCCTATTTTGGAAGGTGTCTCCGACCCTCTCTCCTCTCCCTAACGTCTCCTCCCCATAGCCACGAGATTCTCCTCCTTCGCGTAACCTCCATCTTCCCCGACCTTCACTCCCAGACATCAAGACAACCGTTCGAAAACTCCTCGCCATCACGAAATGCCCGGACCCCTCCACCTATAAAGCCCCTCACTACGCTTCTGGCCAACCCATCCACCATCCCATGGGGCTTAGGCCCAGCTTCCTCAGCCCTCCGGTGACAGTGGAGGGCGGTGTCGAGGCGACGACAACTTAGACTCCAGGTGTGATCCATGGCTCCTCCGCCATGTTAGCTCCGCCATCTCCGGTGGTAGCTGAGTTCTCTGGTGTGGCTGGCCAGACCGGGCGATGACCCGAGGCTCATATGAGCCTCAGCACAAGCTCTTCCTCCACTGGATCCCCCTCTCCGACGAGGTACCCTCCTCCTTACTATTTTCTTTCAGTTTTATCCTAATTTTCTCGCCATACTCTGCCACTTTCATCGGCCACTGACCATCCAACAACCTCCGCCAACTCACCCTCGTCCATGCCAACGCCTCCGCTCACCCTTCCCCTTTCTCCACAACCTCCCCCGCTCCGACCCCCCTTTTCCCCTATTTTGTCGGAGAAGAAAGCCCTGGCCTCCGCTCCCGCCGCCTCCACGGCCACCATCTCACCTCACTCACTCACGCACATCATGCACATTCCTTCGGCTACTCTAACCTTGCAGGAATCTTCAACGAACGGAATCTACACCGCCTCACCGATCTCCAGCATCGTCTCCGGCAGTGCTCCGCTGGCAGCCTTCTAAAGCTATCCTGGAAGCTTCTTCGACCTCCCCTCACCTTCGCCAAGCCATCACCAAGGCTTACCGACCTTTGACGAGCGTGGGGGAACCCGGCGGAATTCTGGCGAGCTTGTTGGAGTTCCATCTACGTCGCCTCTCCCCCGACGGAGGAGAAGCACATGCACATTGGATGGTGCCTCGCTACGGCCATCCAACGACCTAGGAGGAGCCACATCGCATCTCCATACCTGTAGGTTCGGTTCTGCTGAGCCACCTATCCGAAGCACCCAGTGCACACCACGTGTTCCCGAAGCTGTGCCTCCTCCGAACCTAGCTCCTCGCATGCCCCGCACGGGAGGGGCTGGGTTATTTGTAGATAACACCCCGTGAGTTTTCATAATTACAAGAAGGTCTAGGCACGCGTGCATCACGTGTGCGCCTGGACATTTTGCACAAAAGGCCCAGAAAGGATGCATAATTATAAAAAGTCCCCCGCGCTACATGTAGAATTATAAAGGGCTCAGACGGTTTTTGCATATTGCAAATAGGTCCTTCCAGGGACCTATTTATAATTCTTTATCATTTTATTCCTTGCATTTTTATTACATTTATGTCACTGCATTGTTTTCTTCATAACTTGAGCATCGTAGGTCCAATTTACTTGATTTTAGTGTCGTTTTGTTCCTTATTTCATCATCTATCTCATGGAATGTTTAATTTTATTATCTGACACTATTTTAAATATGATGAATTTTTATTGCTAAATAGTGTCTTTGATCGATATGTCTCTGTCATTGAATGGATGTTTGTTCGTAATTTTTATGCTCAAATTGACTCTGATTTCAACCTTAATCCGTGTTCATGACTTGTAGGGTATTTTTGTAATTAATACTTAGCATGCATTCTCTTTGCATTCATTCATACACTATGCATTGCATATATTACAATTGCATCGAAAAATCCATAAAAATACATGCATCATTATTTGCATTGTTTATCCTGCATTTGCATGAAGACTTGAAAATGAGGATTTATTCACACATACATCTTAATTGACCAAAATTCGATAAATTATTAAAGTAGCCAGTATCCCTATGTTCGACCTTGGTAGACTTGCCAAGTATAAATACTCCACAACATTCAAAGTTTGTGGTTTTTGCTGAACCGAATTTGCCTCTTATACTACGACAATTCTCTATAATTAAAGAGGTGAATTCCGCGTTCATCAAATGGCACCGTTGCCGGGGACATGGCTCACCTTCGTTTACTTGTCTAATTTTGAAACATTTTGATTGTGAATATTTTTAATTTTAGCAGGTCTTCTCTTCATGCATTATTTTTACGTCATTTCTGCTGATTATTTTCCTTGTTATTTTTTTAACAATTTTCTTTTGTGGGACCCATGAAGATCGAGGAAGCTTGATCTCCATGGAGGCGTGGAGTTGGGAGCTCCCGGTGAGAAGGCCGTAAAAAGAAAAGAGGAAGAATTTTAGGAGGATTAGTTAGCTACTCCTGCATTTCATGTTGTAAAAAAATATATCATGTGTATTTTTAGCGGTCCTCATTAGAGGACTCGCGTCGTGTAAGAAAAAAAGAAGTAGATCACTAGATGATCCACCCCCCCTACACACACTTGCACATATACACTCACCCACTCTACCTTATATATTTCACACAATCATCACTCACCCCCTTTATAAACATCTTCTATGTACACAATGCATATACATACGCACACCATCTCTCGCGACTTAATCATCTGTAAAATTCATTCCTTGTATCTTAGTAAAAATACACCTCCCAACCCTAAACATGACCCCCTCTAATTCATATCCTTTACTTAGGCTATTTTGAGCCTAAGTATAGGGGGGACCCGATTCATTCATCCATCCCGCGCTCTATCTTCTTATACTTAGGTCAATTTTTGATCTAAGTATAGGGGGACCCTCCTCCTCAGTTCCACTGTATCACCCTATAATTAACTGAGCCATGGATTCATATCACTTGTGCTATGAGGACATAGCAAATGTTAAGTATAGGGGGGTATACCGTATATTACTGTATATATACTTTAGTCATAACTCGTGTTTTAAAAAAATGAAAACTCTTTTGGACTTGGTTAAAGTTGATTTGTGAACTGAGTTTTGTAAAAATTCTTGTAAAAATATTTTCAAAATTGAGGGATTAATTTATGTAAAAATTAACTTTTTGTAAAAATTAAAATTTTTTAAAATTAACCTCTTTCAAAAAAAACTCCATAAAAATCTGAAAAATTAAATCTTTTCTTTAGAAGACTCTGACTACTAGGTCTAAAAATGAGTAGCTACTCTCAGTGAGGGAACTTCGATCTCCCTTAGCAAAGTGGGTGGTTTAGCGGACACTGTATATGGCTCCGTCCTCAAGTAACACATGTCTGTCTAACGTTCCGTACTTACACCTATAGTGGTTAAGAGTGGACACAACTATTCATATGAGCCTGGGCCACTCATTGTCTTTCAAAGGAATTAAAAAAATTCACAAAAATTCACTTACGAGGAGTTGGTGTATTCCTGACACATTCACATTCACTCAAGTCTTGAGGATTTGAGGACATTTGATTTAACATGCCTTAGTCATTAGGGTTCTTAAGCTTAATTATCCACACTTCCCTAGTTTGAAAGATTTGAGCGCTATATTGCACTCTTCATCTCTACCTTCTAAAGGGAATGACCAGCATGACACATACACAACTGCATGATTGATGAGAAGAGTTGAGATATCACCTAAGGAACTAGGACTAGAGATTTGAGTTTAGACCCGATCTAATGATGCTCGAGGATGGGATAAAGTTAATGAAGGCTTCAAGAAACCTGAGTGTTAGCAAAATCCTAGCCAATATGTAAACAAGTTCATATGCTATCTCTTCGATATTTACCTATGTACCAGGGTGTGATGAAACTTATTTTAATTGTTGATCAGTGTGCGCCAACTTTTAGTAAAAGCAGTGGAGCTAGCCAAAAAGAAAAGAAAAGAAAGAAATGTTCAAAGAAAAGCTCTATCCTCCAAAAGTCAAATTACAAATGAGCTTCCACCAAAGGCGAGTGCTCCCAACCATTTTCAAAGTGTCCACTTGGACCAAGGGCTAATTAGGACCAAGGAGTCAAGCTAGCACCATAAAAGGGCTCTGCATCGTATAGTGATACAAGTCTAGGAGTCGAAGGTATCTTAGATACTTAAAACAGACACACCCCGGTGTACTTCCAAAAAACAAGTGCAAACGACTTTGAATTCTCTTGATGGACATACTGATCAACAAGCTAAAAATACATGTGTTGAGTAAAAAGGCACTCAAGAGGCTCCTTTTTCCGATGTGACGGAGAGAAAAATAGACACAATCCTATGCTCCTCCATCATCTGACCATCCATCTACATTTTCAAGTCTGATGAACTAATGAGACGGTTGACTGAAGCAAGAATAGACTTGTTCCCTAGTGTTAAGGATCAGGTCTAGAGGAGAGTCTCCAGGACTGGAACTTCGAGTGATGCTCGACTCGACTCTCATGAAATACAGTACACCAAATTTCACATGCTTATATTATATGTACAAAAAGAGAGCCTTATAATTAGAGAAGTTGCATTCCTTCTGTCTAGAGTATGGTTGAGCCCAAAATTTTAGGATCACATAAATTAAGGGTTCTTGAAAAATTAAGCCTTGAAGCATTCACATGCACTATCATGAATTAATCCGACTCCTTCATTCTTTAGATGCTCGAGGATGAGCATAGTTTAAGTATAGGGGTATGATGAATCTCGTATTCATCATGCTAAAATCCAATTCTTAAGCTCCTTGCTTAAATAATCTAATAAAAATCACCAATAATTCCTCATTATTATCTTGTATTATAGTGTATATAATTAACATATAATTATTATATTTAATTACTATTATTTACTTTGTAATTATTTCCTCATTAAAACCCCATTAAAATTAGGTTAAATAATTGTCTATAATTTCCCTAACCCTTAAAAGAACTAAAATATAAAATAATATCAAAACCAAAAATCGGTGTTTTTAACCCTTTAAAATCCCCCAAAATACTTTGTGTACAAATGATCTCTTTTGACTTTTTGACCAACATGAAATTTGTAGATCTCATTGAGACCTATAACTTTCATGTTTTGACTTCTTCTTAATTTTGCCTCTAACTATTTCTTTATTTTTTCTTTGTTTTTTATTATTTCGAATTTTCTGGTGCAGCTACGTGGCACCCTCTGGGCCTCCCATGTGGTTGCCCTCTCTTCTCACCACCGGCCTCATCCCTAACCATCAGATCGACTCCTCCCCGCCCAGATCCTAATTGTTCATTACCGCCTCACCCATAGTCGTCCAATCACTGCTTTGTTCAGATCCCAGCCTCCCATATCCACCCTCATCTCCACTGCTCGTTCATCCCTCATCCTACGACCATCATCTCTCCACGTCTCCCACTCACCCTCGACCTTTGGATAAACCCTAGTCCTAACTGAACCATCCGCTTTCGACATTACCCTCGCCGTCAGATCAGATCATATGATCTGATCCGAGGCGTCCATCCGCACCTACATCAGAGCCGTTGGATAGCAAGATCCAACGACTGGAACCTCATCTCCTACCTCCCATTAGCCTTGCTCCAAGCATTACACCTGCGTCACCCTCCGATCCCTTCCTATTTTGGAAGGTGTCTCTGACCCTCTCTCCTCTCCCTAATGGCTCCGCCCCATAGCCACGAGATCCTCTTGCTTCGCGTAATCTCCATCATCCCCTGCCTTCACTCCTAGACATCAAGATGACCGTTCGAAAACTCCTCGCCATCACGAAACGCCCGGACCCCTCCACCTATAAAGCCCCTCGCTACGCCTCCGACCAACCCATCCACCAACCCACAGGGCTTAGGCCCAGCTTCCCCTGCCCTCAGGTGACAACGGAGGGCGGTGTCGAGGCGACGATGACCTAGACTCCATGTGTGATCCATGGTGCCTCCGCCATGTTAGATCGACATCTCCGACAGTAGCTGGGCTCTCTGGTGTGACTGGCCAGACCAGGTGACGACCTGAGGCTCATCTGAGCCTCAACACAAGCTCTTCCTCCATCGGATTCCCCTCTCCGACGAGGTACCCTCCTCCTCACTATTTTATTTCAGTTTTCTCCTAATTTTCTCGCCGTACTCCGACACTGTCATCGACCACTGACCATCCAACAACCTCCGCCAACTTACCCTCATCCACGCCAACGCCTCCCCTCACCCTTCCTCTTTCTCCACAACCTCCCCCGCTCCGATACCCTTTTCCCCCTGTTCCGTCGGAGAAGAAAGCCTAGGCCTCCGCTCCCGTCGCCTCCACGGCTACCATCTCACCCCACTCACTCATGCACATCGTGCACATTACTTTGTCTACTTTAACCATGCAGAATCTTCAACGAACGGAATCTACACCACCTCGTCGATCTCCAGCTTCGTCTCCGATGATGCTCCGCTAGCAGCCTTCTAAAGCTATCCTGGAAGCTTCTCCGACCTCCCCTCGCCTTCGCCAAGCCGTCACCAAGGTTCACTGACCTTCGACGAGCGTGGGGATTCCGGCGGAGCTCTGGCGAGCTCACTGGAGTTCCATCTACGCCGCCTCTCCTCCGACGGAGGAGAAGCACATGCGCCATTGAATGGCGCCCCGTAGTGGCCATACAACGACCCAGGAGGAGCCACGTTGCATCTCCATACCTGCAGGCAAGAGTCTGCCGAGCCACCTATCCGAAGCACCTAGTGCACGCCACGTGTTCTCGAAGCTGCGCCTCTTCCGAACCTAGATCCTCGCATTCCCCGTACGTGAGGGGCTGGGTTATTTGCAGATAATACCTCAGGAGTTTTCATAATTATAACAAGGTCCAGGCGCACATGCATCATGTGTGTGCTTGGACATTTTGCATAAAACACCTAGAAAGGAATGCATAATTATAAAAAAGCCCCCGTACTATATGCAGAATTATAAAGGGGCCCAGACGGTTTCTGCATATTGCAAATAGGTCCTTCCAGGGACCTATTTGTAATTCTTTATCATTTTATTCCTCGTATTTTTGTTACATTTATGCCCTTGCATTATTTTCTTCATAACTTGAGCATCGTAGGTCCAATTTACTTGATTTTAGTGTTGTTTTGTTCCTTATTTCATCATCTATCTCATGGTACGTTTACTTTTCTCATCTGACACTATTTTAAATATGATGAATTTTTGTTACTAAATAGTATCTTTGATCGATATGTCTCTGTCATTGAATGGATGTTTGTTCGTAATTTTTATGCTCAAATTGACTCTGATTTCAACCTTAATCCGTGTTTATGACTTGCAGGGCATTTTTGTAATTAATACTTAGCATGCATTCTCTTTGCATTCATTCATACACTATGCATTGCATATATTACAATTGCATCGAAAAATCCATTAAAAAACATGCATTTTTATTTGCATTGTTTATACTGTATTTGCACGAAGACCTGAAAAATGAGGATTTATTCACACATACATCTGAATTGACCAATATTAGATAAATATATTAAAGTAGCTCGTGTCTCTATGTTCGACCTTGGTAGACTTGCCAAGTATAAATACTCCACAACATTCAAAGTTTGTGGTTTTTTCTAAATCGAATTCGCCTCCTATACTATGATAATTCTCTATAATTAAAGAAGCGAATTCCGCGTTCACGAAATGGCTTTGTTGAGGGGGACACGGATCACCTTCGTTTATTTGTCTAATTATGAAACATTTTGGTTGTGAATATTTTCAATTTTTGCAGGTCTTCTCTTCATGCATCAAGTGGACGGTTCCCAACACGTCCACTTGGCTTCACTTATAAGATTGTAACTCCGATTCCCAAAGTAATTTTCAACCTGTCGTAAACTGTCCAAGTCCACTACCCACTTGTACATGGCACTGATTACCAAGATCATTCTTATTGTAATCCGAATCACCACAACTAACCTAACCCTCCTTATGCACATGAGACTCGTATCACATTCCCAACTTCATTTAAACATATAAGCCGGAACTCCCCTCTTAGCGCTCCCACTCGGAATACCAACCAATATAGCCTACACCAGCTAGTACACAAGTGTTAACTCTAAGTGAACAAGCGAAACACTAGACCACCAACCACGATTAGTTGGCATGCTCTCGAAGCATTGGGCTAAGGCACACAAGTACTGAGGGCACCATTAGATTTTCACCTCGGTGTGCCATGCAACATGTCCTCCAACAGTCGCAGCTACATAGTGGTGATTGGGATCGTGATCATCTAAGCTTCTACCCGGGGTCCAAAGGTGCATGCCTAATCCTTTGAACCACCTAACTCAACTAGATCATCGCAAAAATTTGATCCACAAGATGATAGTCATAATTATTATAGATAATGCTACTAACTGTCAGGAGATTTGAAATATTCTTTTAAATCATATGCCATCACAAGGAGACTATACAATTTTTGAGCATGATACTGTACGAACGCTTTAACACAGTTCATCACTTGCAATTGAGATTTCCCCTTTCACCTTTATTACAGAAGCTTCACACAACCTGTGTTAGAATCTAAAGGATAGATCTCTTAATATGTAATCAACTTGTCCTTATTGGATAATAAGTCACGGTACACTAATTTAAATCTCAAAATTTCCAGGGAGTTGTTTGAACCTCAGTACAATTCATTTTCATGTTACTATAAGTTTAACTATTGATTTATATATTATATCTTGATGTCACTCATGTCACTTGAACAACTCTACTGGAAAAGATCTAACATAGGAATTGGGCTTCCAAACCCTGACTTATTCCTCTAAGATTGTCCAACTGAACAGACCTTAACAACAACTAAATTTACTAGAACAACTTCTGAAATCAAATGGGAAAACAACCAATTAATGTCATCTGACCAGGTCCATTTGCACTATGTATAATCAGTTCAAGGGATGTGGCCTAATTGCAGCTAGTACAAGGAAATATTAATATTGACTGACTGATTGCAAAATGAAAGCAACATTGACATTTATCAATTAGGAGGGAAATGGATTTGTCATTGAGGATGCAATTTCCTTCTCAAAGGTTGATGTCATAAGATCTTCTTAGATGCTTCATTGTGTACTCGAAGGGAAGAGCTTGCTTGTTACAAGTATGCGGCATCAACTTGTTTTCATAGAGCAGAGTAGTGATATATGTTCAAGGTCTTCTTTTTCGTGATCAATAGGACCCAATGGGAGTCGGAAGAGTTTCATCTTCAGAATGTTGAAATCAGGATCAACCATGCATATATTAGACAGTAATCGAACGTATACAAATGGATTAACAGAACAATATTACAGATTATCAAAATTAATAACGTGCAGTTCCCATCCATTTTCCGATTACCAAAAGCAAATAGGAATAGATTAATCACACGGAAACAAACAACCGTGCGAGATCCAGAAAAGGGTAAGCAATAAACAAATTGCGGCAAATAATATATAATAAAGATTAGGTTAGAGATCACCAAAGCGTCCATAGAATGGACTGTCCTTAGAGAGGATTTCGCCCCACAATACCGGTGCGAAGGGTACTGGTGATCCGCTCCCAGGATACGACAGTTCACGGTCGTCGTCCGCGCACACCGACGAGACCATCCTCGAAAGCACCTTTGAGAACTTGCAGCCGAGAAGAAACAGTCGCAGTCGCGAGAGAGAGAGAGACAAGAGGGACGGCGAGTGGAGTTTTCTTGCGAGTAAAGAAAACGGTGTCGGGTGAGAGATATAAAAAGAGGCTCGCGTGCCCTAGCGCGCGGTAACCTTTGGTTTCCGGAAACGCCCCTCAACGGGCGTGTCCATTCGGATTCCAAACCCACGGCTAAATCGCCCCCTTTTGGATCGAGTTAGATTCCGAATGTGATCGAAATCAAATTAATCTGTTTGATTAATTTAATTGATCAGCCAAATGAAACTCGCAGCAAAAGTATCGAGATCCGAATTGACTCTCCCGAGCCGGAGCCGGAGACGGAGACGGAGACGGAGACAGAGCGGAGCGCGCGCGCGTGTGTGGTCCTCCATTCCTCCTCTCTACTATTGCTACAAGAGCCTGGGGTGTGAACTCATATATAAGTTCACCAAAAGTTTAGAGCTCCAAGGTATGGTACTAAACTTCAACCCAAACTTATCCATGTTTCAAATTTGGGAATTCCCAACTTTCCCTCCAATCCATTTGGTTTCCCAATTGAAACCAAATTAACTTCAATTGTAATTACATAGATTTTCCAATTAAAATCTAAATACAATTCTTAATACAAAATCCTCCATGAATTCACCAATTTGAAAAAGAGATTCAAACGGAGTTAAAATACAACTTTCGGTTGCCACACTTTGCTTTCAGTAAATGTACCTTCCAGTTTGAATCTCTACCTGAGTTTGCTACTTTCACTTTAACAGGAACAAAGTGAACTACGTCTTGAACTTCAGACCTTGGTGTTAAAGTATATGGTAGAAACAACAAAGCATTGTTCTTGGTGCAATCTTCAGGGTTGGTGCTCTTAAAAGGCCACGCACCATTATCCTGTTTCATGAGTGTGTTCAGGAAAGACCCTCTTCCTTTAACTGCGGCCCACAGTAACACTCACATAGGTGGCGTTCTCCAAGGATGCACTGCTAACATCCTGCCCAAAGGCTTGAACCCATTCAGAGCCTATGCTCTTCCTAAACTTGCAGCTTAAATGACACTCATGCTTCCAGGGATAAGACACTAATGCTTACGTATTAAGATTAGAGTGCCAACCAGTTCTCCAAACAGCTTTGTTAATACCATATTGAACCTACTTTGTGGGATCTCCACTCAGTTAGGTTGGGTTGCTACTGTAGAGGAACTCCCAATGGGTCTCAGTCCCATCCCAAGTCTAGACTTTAGGACTAAAGATCTATCAAGTCCCTTAGTCAACGGATTTGCCGTGTTGTCTTTGGATCCAACAAAATCCACAGCCAACAATCCTCGAGACACCAAATTCCTTAACATCTTAAGTCTGATTTGTACGTGTCTCCTTGTTTTCTGATTGAACTTTGAACTCTTTATCTTGGCAATTGTAATCATATTATCACAATGTACCGAGATCACAGGAACATGCTGACCTACCATGGGGATTTCAGACAGAAGTTTCCTTAGCCATTCAGCCTCAATTCCAGTGGTGTCCAAAGCACACAACTCGACCTCAAAGGTGGATCGAGCTAGAATGGTCTGCTTCACAGACCTCCAGGAGACTGCACCGCCTCCAAGGGTAAATACATACCCTGTAACACCATTACTCCCAGACTCCTCTATTTTCCCTATCCAGCTTGCATCATTGTATCCTTCTAATACAGAAGGATGTCTACCATAATGCAAACTAAGGGAAATAGTTCCCTTCAAGTACTTCAGTACTCGATCCAGAGCCTCCTAGTGAGTACGGTCAGGACAGCTAGTGTATCTACTCAGCTTTGCATCCGAGAATGAAATATCAGGTCTCGTGCAATTTGCAAGATACATTAAACTTCCTATCACTTGTGAATACCTTAGCTGAGCTACAGGTACTCCACTTTTATTCTTAAACAACGTTTTGGATGAATCAAAAGGAGTGCTTACAACTTTGCAATCTTGATATCCAAATTTCTCAAGCACCTTCTCAACATATTGAGATTGAGAAATTACAATCCCAACAACTAACCTTGTCAGTTTGAGACCCAAGATCACATCAGCAACACCCATGTCCTTCATCTCAAACTTGCTACTCAAGAAAGCCTTATCCTCATATGTGATCCGAAAACAATATGTCATAAACATATATGCACAAGACAATACACTCATCACCTTTCACCTTGGAATAGACACACTTGTCAAATTCATGAACCTTAAAGCCATATGACAAAATAGTTTGTCAAATTTTTTATGCCACTGCTTTGGTGCTTGTTTCAATCCATAAAGGGATTGACAAGCTTGCAAACCTTTCCCTCATTCCCAGGAGTCACAAGCCCATCAGGTTGGTCCATATAGATCTCTTCCTCAAGATCACCATGCAAGAAGGCGGTCTTCACATCCATCTGGTGGATGGAGAGATCATATACAGATGCCAATGCTATGAGCATCCGGATTGTGGTCATCCTAGTCACAGGGGAATAGATATCAAAATAATCGATACCTTCCTTTTGCCTAAAGCCCTTGGCAACTAATCTGGCTTTATACTTTTCAATTGATCCGTCAGGTCTAAGCTTTCTCTTAAACACCCACTTGCACGCAATGGTAGAGTACCCTTTGGGTAAATCAACCAACTCCCAAGTTCCATTAGCCATAATGGAATCCATCTTAGATTTGATGGCTTCCTTCCATTGTTTTGCTTCGGATGAAGCCATGGCTTCCTTATAACTTAGTGGATCACCCTCGATCTGGTAGACAATGAAGTCTCTACCCAGATCCTTGGCTATCCGAGGTCTTTTACTCCTCCTTGGCTCAATCTCTTCAGAAAGATCATTGGGTTCAGGTTGAGTCTCAATCCCCACATTTGTTATCCTTTCCACTTGATCTGGAATAGATCTTGATGTAGAGACGCCCTCAATGGTCAGATTCTGAGGAATCCCAGTCTTCAACGGGAAGACATCTCAAAGAATGTAGCATCACGGAGTTCAACAATGGTGTTGACTTCTATGCCCGGTATCTCGGACTGAATTACTAAGAACCTATACGCATAGCTATTTTCCAAATAACCTAAAAAGACCGCATAAACAGTTTAGGACCAAGTTTCTTTCTCTTGTGTTCTGGGACTAAAACTTTAGCGAGACAGCCCCACACTTTGAGATATTTTAGACTCGGTTTCCTATTTCTCCAAAGTTCAAAAGGACATTTTTCCATATGCCTTGTAGGAATCCTATTCAGAATATGGCAAGCCGTATTCAAGGCTTCTCCCCACATATACGTTGGAAGTCCAGAGCTTTGTAAGAGAGCATTGATCATGTCAGTTAAGGTTCTATTTTTCCGTTCTGCTATCCCATTTGATTGCGGTGAATATGCCGTAACTTCATGAACTATCTGTTGGAAATGCGAGCCCACGGCGAGCCATATTGCAATAAATGTTATTGCAATTCACTCCTTAATCTGAAATAAAGTGTACATAGTTTGCATAATAGGTCCCTTAGTACAATTAGGGTTATGTACCATGGCCATCTTAATGATCATACAGCTGTTGATTCAATTATTGAATCATAGAGGCTGGTGCTTAGATGAATATCTAATGAGTTAGATTGAGGACTCATCAAGCACCGTAAAATGATTATTAAGAGATGATCTCCAGCCTGAGTAGGAGATGGCAATCCTATCTCATTTAGGTTGATATCTGACCGACCTCTTGATGCAGGTCCTCTGCATAGGAATAGAGATTCGGAGGTGTCGGATGAGTTAGGTCAAAGAGTTGACTTAACGAGATCGAGATAACCAAAGTCCTATATCATATGCTGTCATGATATAGGCACACATCCTCTGACCGGAGACAGATGTGTTACTATATGTCTGAGTATGTACATTTGGCAGACCAATAGGTTGATGGCCTAATCAAGGTCTATACACCGGCGCGCTGGTGTGCATATAAGGGCATATGAGTAATACGATCTCTCAAAGGGATCATACAGGTTCACTACTGAACCGGAAGACATGAGCTCACTCATGAGATATTGGGAAGAATCAAATTCCGTGCGCACGGTCGTCTCGCTTTGGAAGCTTGACTGAATTTGTTGGTTTGATATATACTTTTGGAAAGTATATGATCAAGACCTAGGTATTATATATGCTTTTGGAAAGTATATGATCAATACCGACTCCCAATGATCGAATGAGAAACTTACTGATAAAACCCTGAAGTAGACAGTGTAAAGTTGATCTAATACTTCTGGTTTAATCTGAGTCTTCCAGTATGCAGGATGTACAGGTATTAGGAATACCTGAGGGTGATGTGATCGTAAACGGTTGTATAACCATGACGCTTCCATTCCTAGGGAGTGATGAAACGGGTCTGGATTTTAGTGACTCCTCTCAGTAGAGAAGTAATCTGATCTTAGTCCAAATGTTGGACATTAATCTGAATGTGATTCAGATTCAATGAGAAGATTAGATTTGCGGTCTTGATTTAATCAAGCATCTATGGGAGGCCCGAGATCTGGATTTGAGATGTGATCTCAATATCCATGTCACTATACGTGGAACAATACAATCGCCCTGTCCTTATCTCCAAGTATTCGCGGAGAAAGCGCATTGTCCTTGAAAGAGTTCATGGATAATTCTATTGTTGATATATGTATCCGAGCATTGAGAAAATGGATAATTAAATGTGATTTAATTATTATGAATAATATGAATTTGATTCATATTATAAGGAGAGTTATCTTAGATAATTAAATGTGATTTAGTTATCAAAGATGTGAATAATGTGATTGTGATTCATATTATAAAGAGATCCAAGATGATTAAATATGATTTAGTTATCAAGGATAAGAATAATGTGGATAGTAATATCCAATTATTCATAATATATTATAAATGCGATTTATAATGTATTAGAGAGAGTTAATTATAATTTATATGTGTTGATTAATTATTATGTGTATTGGATACACATTGTGTAATTAATTGACAATGTAAATTATATATTGTTTTGGGTTGTGAATTTGATTCACAATTTTTCTATGGCAAGATTGCAATATTCTCAAATATAATTATGAATTATTTTTGAAGAATAAAAAGCCAACAAAAGTTGTTGGAAATAAATAGAGGAGATTTTCAAGGAGATATGCAATCTCATGGATTTCCATGAGATTGCTCTCTCCATGGAAAGAGGGGGGGCGGCACATCATTCCAAAAAGGAATGTGTGGCCGTCCACATGGAAAGAGCATGGAGATGAAATCTCCATGCACATTCTCTCCTTATTTATTGGATTGATTTTAGATTAATTTGTATTTGATTTTGTCAAATATATTTTGATCTAAATTTGTTGGTTTTACCAACAACAATCTTAGCCATTGGATTGACATAAATCAATCTCAACCATTGATTTTATATGTCACATGGATTGAGATCCATGGATCCCAAAACCCTATAAATAGAGAGGCATACCCATGCTCTCTCTTTACACACATAATGCTTGAGAAGCATCTCTCTCTCCCTCTCTCTTTCTCTTTGGAGGTCAGCCCTCTCTCTCCCTCTCATGGCCGTCCACCATGGATGCCATGGAGAGGTTCTCCATCGCCGCGGCATCGTCGTTATGCTGCCCGTTCTTCTGCTCGTGGATCTCCGTCTCCTTCGGTGCGCCTCGCTCGTGAAGAAGATGTTGGATCTCGTGTGTCGAGATCAGGAGATCCGCCGCTTGGATCATCAACTTGGATTGCGAGAAGCACGCGGTTCATCCCCGCGCTCGCAAGCGTCTCCTCCGTCGGATCGGACTTGAGACAGGAGGTCTCTTCGTTTAGAGACTTGATCGCAACCACGCTTCAAGAGGTAATCCTAATTACTTGTTTGTGGTTTAGACGAAACGATCCGAGAAGTGTTCTTGGATCATGTGGTTTCGTCATAAGAAATTTTATTAAAATTCCGCTGCATCGAGCAACTAGTGCGACTAGTCGCTCTTCGTCGTATTCGATACGACGCTCACGCTTCCGTGATGCGCTTGAGGATCTAACCATATCCTTCACTATCCCAAACGTTTTGCATTGTTCATCAAATAAGTTAAAGGTATATTCACCTCCTCTATCTGACCTAAGGCGTTTAAGCACTTTTCCTGTTTCTGTCTCAGCCTCATTCTTAAATATAAGAAATTTCTCTAAGGCTTTATCCTTGGTTTTCATTAAATATATACATAACAGTATCTACTGCCATCATCTATAAAGGTGATAAAGTATTTCTTGTTGTCTCGGGTCAACACACCATTAAACTCACAGATATCCGTGTGCACCAGATCCAAGATCTCACTATCTCTAGAGACAAACTGAAAAGACTTCCTAGGTGTCTTCGCTTGCACACAGATTTCACATTTTTGAGTTTTATCAATAGTGTGTTTAGGGATTAACTCTAAATTCATCATTCTTTTAATTGAATTTAAATTTACATGTCACAATCTACCATGCTACAAATCATAAGATTCCAAATTATTCACAACATGAGACACATAATCAGAACATTCAGAATTCAAAACATTCATTTCATTAATGTTTACTGAATCACATCTAATTCCAAATAACAAATCAAAGTCTGCCAAATAGCTTTTTTCATAAAAAATGCAATGTCTCAGAATGACAACTTTATTACATTTAAAGTTTAATTTCAAAACCATTTCTAACTAAGATAGAGCCAGATAAAACATTCTTCTTGATGTCAGGAACATGCAGCATCCTGTGCAACGTCCAGACACGTCCAGAGGAGAACCTCAAGTTGACTTGTCCCGACCCTAGCACCTTAGCTGCAGAATCGTTCCCCATCTTCACAGTCCCACCACTGCAGGTCTGATAAGAAGAAAACAAAGTTCTGTCAGAACTAATATTTACATTGGCTCCCGTATCCACGAGCCACTCATTTGGATCATGGATATGGTATAGTTCATGATTTAAAGAGACATACCCCTCGCTAGCACCGAGTCCCATAGTGATCATATTCACTTGAGGACTCCCGTATGCAGTCTTAGGTTGAGCCTTCAAGGACGGATAGTCCTTCTTCAAATGGCCAACTTGATTACAGTGCCAGCAGGGTTTATTCTTTGCCTTTTTCTGGATCTTGCCCTTGATTTTATTTTATTGTTATTAGGATCCTTTCCCTTCTTATCTTTGCCCTTCGAGGTCATGAGATTGACCTTAGCCTGAATATCAACAGGAAGCACATGTTTTTGTTTCCTGTGTTCCTCGTCTATGGCAATTGCCACCATCAAGTCATCCATAGAAATCTCACCCTTTCTGTGTTTCAGGGTCATACCGAAGTCTTCTCACGACTTGGGGAATTTTTCTATGATGCACATGATTTGAAACTTCTCTGGAAGTTTCATTTCGACATCCTCTAAACCATGGAGCAGGAGTAAAAATTCGTGTGCCTGTTCAGAAATTGATTTTCCTTCGACCATGAAAACTTCAAAAACTTGGCCACAGAGTATTTCTCAATACTGAGGTCTTCGGTATTATACTCCCGATCCAGGTCTTCCCATAGCCCCTTCGCAGTCTACGTGGACGAACAATATACGTCAAACAACGTGTTGGACAGAGTCAACAAGATAAAATCATGACATATACGGTCGCGTTCTTTCCACGCAGATTGCGCCTTCTGGTTATCGGGTGAGGGGTTTTCTTTTTCCATCGTTGGACAGTCGGTTTCAAGCATCGAGATTAATCCAATGGTGGTTAAATAGATCTTCATGCGTTGTTGCCAACGCTTAAAGTTCTGTCCACCGAACTTTTCAGGCATACCCGTCATATCAACCCCCGATTTAAACATGGTTTCCGACATTGTTTTATAAATGGTATCGGAAATCCTCTCTAAGATTGTTGAAATCAGGATCAACCATGCATATATTAGACAGTAATCGAACGGATACAAATAGATTAACAGAACAACATTACATATTATCAAGATTAATAACGTGCAGTTCCCATCCATTTTCTGATTACCAAAAGCAAATAGGAACCGATTAATCACACAGAAACAAACAACCGGGCGAGATCCAGAAAAGGGTGAGCAATAAACAAATTGCGGCAAACAATATAGAATAAAGATTAGGTTAGAGATCATCGAAGCGTCCATAGAATGGACTGTCCTTAGAGAAGATTTCGCCTCCATAATACCGGTGCGAAGGGTACTGGCGATCCGCTCCCAAGATACGACGGTTTACGGTCGTCGTCCGCGCACACCGATGAGACCGTCCTCGAAAGCACCTCCGAGAACTTGCAGCCGAGAATAAACAGAGTCGCAGTCGCGAGAGAGAGACAAGAGGGACGGTGAGTGGAGTTTTCTTGCGAGTAAAGAAAACGACGTCGGGTGAGGGATATAAAAAGATGCTTGCGTGCCCTAGCGCGTGGTGACCTTTAGTTTCCGAAAACGTCCCTCAACGGGCGTGTCCATTCGGATTCCAAACCCGCGGCTAAATCGAGTCGTTTGGATCGAGTTAGATTCCCAATGTGATCGAAATCAAACTAATCTGTTTGATTAATTTAATCGATCAGCCAAATGAAACTCGCAACAAAAGTATCAAGATCCGAATTGACTCTCTTGAGCCGGAGCCGTAGCCGAAGCAGAGCACGCGCGTGTGTGGTCCTCCGTTCCTCCTCTCTACTATTGCTACAAGAGCTTAGGGTGTGAACTCATATATAAGTCCACCAAAAGTTTAGAGCTCCAAGGTATAATACTAAACTTCAACCCAAACTTATCCATGTTTCAAATTTGGGAATGCCCAACTTTCCCTCCAATCCATTTGGTTTCCCAATTGAAACCAAATTAACTCCAATTGTAATTACATAGATTTTTCAATTAAAATTTAAATACAATTCTTAATACAACACATAATTCAAGAGGAAGCAGGGTTAAGAATGCTTGGTCTTTAGTTAACTTCTTTAATATGACGTTCTTAATTGTTTGTTCAGGCGTTGAAATACCTGTAAAAAGTCAGATATTTACAACCTTTATAAATAGCTATAACATTTTCCAGTTTCAAACGAATACGAGATTTGGGATTCTTAAACGATAAAACTATGCTATTATTTTTTCTTGTGACACCTCCTGATTTCCCTTAAATATGTATTTAGGAGGATGGATTATATCTGTATTAGTAATGGACTGCATATCTCGTTTAAACAGAATCCAAAATGGTGTTTAATCAATTCCAGACATTAGCGATCTATTTCATGTAGTAAACCCATTCCCGCCCTATCACTGGATGCTCGTCTTCGGTACATCCTTGAGGACGTAAGATTGGTTTATCTTCTTGAGAGGGATACAGATTCCCTAGATACCGAACTGAACTGGGAGAGCATGTTATCCTAGGGCCTGTTTGGTTGCTGGGTTGGACAGGGTTGGGTTGGGCTGGGTTGGGGTGGGTGAATAGTAATCTGTGAGGAGGAAGTACCCCTGTGAATAGTAACCAGGGTTGGACCAACCCTGTCCAACCCAGCAACCAAACAGGCCGAAGAAAGGCTCGGAATGGTGAGCGGAATGTTTAGATTCTGCTGTTGCAAGTTAAATAGCTCCATGGTGGTTCTTTTTTTCTGTAAATGGAATGGAACCTCACAACTGAACAATATTTTCCAGGCTAGACTTTTCTTCCATCAACAAAATATGCGGAAAAAAAGAATCAACTACACATATGATAATCCACAAGAATTCAACGGCTCTACAGACATGGAATATGCACACACACAAGTTCGACTAAAACGTGTGGAACATGCAGCAAGAGGAAGGGGAAACATTGGTACTTCAAAAAGTTCGTCACCTCGATTTCTTCAGCCGTGAACAACGACGCACTCGGTGCTCCGTTCACAATGCGAAACTGCACACGAGGATGACCTCTTCCTTCTTTACTCGGTGGTGACTTCGGATCACAGATCCAACTCGCTCCGGCAAGCTCCAGCGGCGCTCTAGCGAGGGGGAGGAAGGAGGGGTTGGTGTTTATGGGTTCTAACCCGGATTCGAACCCGGGTTCAGATCTAAATATGACCCGGACCCGTCTCGTTAAAATGATCGTAACTCGAGTTGTCAAACTCCGATTTTTGTGTTCTTGGACTCGCTGGAAAGGTCTCGACGAGCATGTACGATGGAATTTTGAAACAAATTTTTTTGATACTGGATAAGAGAAGTTTTTTAAAAGAAGTTAAGTCTGAGTTACAAGGGGTCTCACATATAACATAAGGTAATCCATTCCTTATCTGTCTCAACATAGCCTCAATTGCAAAATCTGATGCATCTGTCATGATCTCGAATGGGAAAGATCAATCGAGTGGTTGTAAGACGGATGCCTGAGTGATAAGCTTTTCAACTGATTAAAGACTTGGAGGACTTTGTCATCAACAATGAAATCAATCTCCTTGCTTAGAAGCTATGTGAGATGTCGGGCAATCTTGCTGAAGTCTTGAATGAATCTTCTGTAAAAACCAACATGTCTCAGAAAAGACCTCCATACCTCACATTTGTCACCATACAAGGTGGCTCAAGTTTTGCAATAACATCCATCTTTGTCGGGTTGACCTCCATACCTTGTTTGGAGATGATATGGCCCAACACAATTTCTTAAGTCGCCATGAAGTGACTC
Organism: Ottelia alismoides; assembly: GCA_037367405.1. NCBI lineage: Eukaryota > Viridiplantae > Streptophyta > Magnoliopsida > Alismatales > Hydrocharitaceae > Ottelia > Ottelia alismoides. The sequence goes on along the minus strand of JAZKJV010001161.1, from coordinate 181,032 downwards.
TTTTCCCATGATAAAATCAGGTTCACTTCAAAACATCTCTGTAGTACTCGATCTAAGTACAGAAGACAAGTATAAATTGAGAAATCGTCCATAAAAACCTCAAGAAAACTACCCACCATATCGGCAAAAATAGTAAACATACACCTTTGGAATGTCGTGGGTATGTTACACAATCCAAAGGGCATCCGCTTGAAAGCATATGTGCCAAACGGATGACTGAAAGTTATCTTCTCTTGATCTTCATGGGTAATTGCATTGTACACAAGAGTATCCATCCAAAATAAAAGAACTCTTTCCCTTCCAACCTTTCAAGCACTTGATCAATAAAAGTAGGGGAAAGTGATCCTTTTTGGTAGCTGAGTTCAGGCATCGGTAATCTACGCATATGCACCATGTACATACTCGGGTCGAAATCTCCTTTCCTGGGTCATTAGTAACCATCATAATTTTGGATTTCTTTAGAAAATATGCAATGGGCTAACCCATTTTGAGTCGGAGATGGGATAAATAAAGGCAGCCTCACAACACTTCATTATCTCTTTCATGACAACTTCTCGGAGACTAGGATTCATCCTGCATTAAAACTCATGGGATGACATACTGTCATCCTCTAAGTAGATATGGTGTGAACATAGGGCCGGATTTATCCCTCCAAGATTCATGTCAACCAAGAGCCTTGCATTTTTTTTCTAGAATCTTTAGCAAGTGAGGTTCTTGATCTGCGGTCAATCAGCTACTGATGATGACCAGATTCATATTCGACTCACTCGCAAGAAGGCATACTATAGATTATCGACAACGAGTTTAATTCAGGTAAATCTGAGACAATTTCTCGGACACTTCTAAAACCGAACTGGTTGCCAGTGTATGATCTGATAATAAGCTGTTGTCCACCTCAGTCACCCTTGGTTCAGATAATAAAATACTGAATATATCTGCAATGATTTATTCTTGTTCAATTTGGGATGAATTTTCATCACAGAAAATGATCATCTCTTCTTCATATGTCTCCCTGTCAGCAAAGGAATAAATGTTGGCCATGCTTTATAGGTCCTCCTCTAGTGTTGAAACACGAAATCTCATATTTTTAATCTTATTTAATGAAGAAAGAGTGAATACATCACAAGTGCATGCCATCGCAACCCAAAATCATCTCAAACAAAAATTTTTATTCTAACAAAGAAATAGAACAAATGCGATTATTTAACTTGTATAGCAAAATCAGGATCGAACCGAGGGAGGCTACAATATTCCGAGGATTATTTAATTATTGTCAATTAAAAGGGAATTTTATTTTATTTTATTTTTGTTGTTTTTATGTCTTTTATGCTTTTGTATTTTTTTATGAATTCTTAATAATTTAGTTTTTTATACTATTTTATTTTCAATTTGTTAGTGATTTTTAATTTTACAAAATTTTATTTTTTTATTTTTATGAAAATAATTTATAAAAGATATATCTACAAAAGAAATAATGGACCTTTTTTTATAGTTTTTAAATATAGAAAAAATAGTAAAAAAATACAGAATACAAATATTTTTGTGTTTTTATATATCTTTCTAATATTTTTATGTAATTTTAGTTTTTAAGGATTTTTAATGATTAAAAACTACAAATAGCAAACAACACAAAATTAATCAACTATCTTGGGGTTTTAAATATAAAATTGGAAATAATAAAGTTGAAATCAAATCAAAATAGAAGGGATTTTTCGAATCTTTAAAACAAGCCTAATTATGAATTTTCAGATTTTTCTGTAAATTAATATGAATTTTAAGATTTTATGTTTTTTTAATTTTAAGGTCTCTGATGAAATTTTAAAATAAAATTTATACATGTGATAAAATATGATAAAAATAATATATTGTATTTTTAAAAAATTTCAAGTATTTTTCAAGTGTTAATAAATTTTTAAAGTCAAACATAGAGAATATAAGATGTTTTTGAATTTTTAAAAATAATAAAATAAAGAGATTTTGAAAATAAATTTTATTGGTTATAAAGCAGATCAATATAAGTTTATCATATTTTTTTAGGGATTTTTGAGTTAATTAGCTAATTATTAATGACAATTAAAGGAAAAAATAAAATGTCATAAAATGCAGTCTGAAAAGAAATTATTTAATGTTTAGAGACTAAACAATAGAAAATAATAGAAAAGCAGGACGAAATATGCACAACTCCACAATTTCACATGTTTCAGCATTGAATCAAGAAGATAGGGACATCTTTGCAATTATTTAATGTTTAAGGAGCAAATAATAAAAACAATCAAATATGACCTTTATTGCATTTTTTCCAAAAAGCACATACTTACGCACATGAGTTCCAATTAAAAAGGACTAAAATGCAAATCATAAAACCAATAAGGATATATATGCAATTATTTAATCATTATCAATAAGATATGTGTTCAATCGGGACTTGTTTACAATTAAAATAAACTACATGGGAAGAAAAGCAAAATCATTAACAAAGCATGTAGGTCACATGCTGATCAGATGGTTGAAATGAGGCCCAGTTGGATATGATCATCCGGATAGGAATTGGGCATAAACGTACAACTCTGATCAAATCTGGAGTGAGCATTCTTGATCGGACACTTCCCTATCTGCCCGGAAGAACTAGGATGAAGGTTGTGTCCGATGAACTTGAAATCCCTCGCTATCCTCCGATTCTGCTCTGATTCGATCCTAATAGCTTCAGTAGATCCTTAGTAATCCTCTGCATCGATCGACTAAGATGATCGGGGCCAGGTCCCACTGATTAGGGACCTAGAGCTTGAGTTCTGCTATGCTTGTAAATCAACTCCTAGATCTCATATTTGATCTCAAGAAGTTGCTCCTGGCCCCTAAAATTTATTCCTTGCTCGGAGACGAAGCTCTGGCCACTTTTATTAAGCAAAAATAAGGGGAAATGAAATGGAATGTGTCGATCTCCGGTGAGGTGGAGGAATTGAGATCAAAACTCAGATCTCAAGTAGATCTAGGGGTCAGATTATGTGAGAAAGACGAATAAACGAATGGTGATGGATATGCGATGACAGGAATTGGATAAACAAGTGGAATTGACCTCTGACCTGGTTGATCAGAGACTGAGCTACAAGTTACTGATCTGAATGCAAGCAAATTGTTAAAATTAAATGCGGAATTAAACTAGAACTAAACCTAAGACGACCTACAGTGGGAAGTGGATAGTCTCGGCCTCAACCCGACGATGAATGGTCAAATAGACTAAGCTCATCGGAGAGCTCCGACGGTGTGCTGGATCAAGCTCTTCAGATCAAATCACACGCTCCCGATCGTGGAGGACCACCACTATCAACTCAAGCGCTCTCTATAGCTCAATCTCGGAGCGAAATGATGCGAAAAACATATCAGGGAAATGTGAATGGCCCGAGAGCTTATTTATAAGGGAAAATGAGGAGTGGTTTTGAAATTTGAAATGTGCGTGAAGCGAGACCGAAAATGGGTGAAAAATAACCCGGCGCGGATCAAACTTGAAAAGAGGTTATTTGGGTGGCGAGATTTGAAAAAGAGTATACAAGATTTATGTAGGAAAAATCCGAGAAGAAGGGTACTCGGCTTACTTAATCGAGCAACGAAGGAAATGGGGGAGTTGGCCCGGGTCAATAGACCCAAGTTCGACCAATAAGAGTGCGACCCGAATAAGGCCATGCACTACATGACAAATGAATTAAAATAAAAAGATAAATAAAAAATAAATAAAAATGATTTTAAATTAAAAAAATCAAATAAATAATGATTATAAATTAACATCTTATTTTTTGTGATTTTTGATACAACAACAACAACAAAGCCTTTTCCCACAATTAAGTAGGGTCGACTACATGGATTCTTCGCCTCCATTCAGATCTATCTTGGGTCAATCTCGGACTTATATCCAAAAAGCTAAGATCCCTTCGTATAGTATCTTTCTAACACTTCTTGGGCCGTCCTCGCCCTCTCATAGCCGGCTCAACATCCCAACACTCGCATCTCCTAACCGGTGCATCAGTTGACCTTCTTTGCAAATGACCAAACCATCTTAAGCGGTTTTCTCGCATCTTATCCTCGATCGGAGCTACATCAACTTTCTTTCTAATTGCATCATTCCGAATCCGATCTTTACGTGTATGTCCACACATCTATCTTAGCATTTTCATTTCTGCTACAGCCATTCTCTGCACATGTCTATGGTTCACAGGCCAACATTCAGAACCATAAAGCATAGCAGGTCTCACGGCTACTTTGTAAATCTTTCCTTTAATTTTTAAAGGAATTTTCCTATCACAAAGAACAGCGGAGGCTCCTCTCCACTTAAGCCAACCTGCATTTATTCTATTAGTAACATCTCCATCAATTTCCCCATCATGTTGCAAAATAGATCCCAGATATCTAAAAGAATCTCTCTTCTGAATGTTATCGTCACCAATCTTCACCTCGATTCCTTCACCATTGCTTCCATCAAAGGTGCATTCCATATATTCCGTCTTAGCCCTACTTATACGAAAGCCTTTAGTCTCCAATGCATGTCTCCAAACCTCAAGCTTCTCATTTACTCCATCTCTAGTCTCGTCAATCAACACAATATCATCAGCAAATAACATAAACCAAGGTAACTCATCCTGAATGTGACTTGTCAACTCATCCATAATCAAAGTAAAAAGAAATGGACTCAAAGCTGAACCTTGATGTAAACCAATGTTGATATCAAAATAGTCAGTCTTCCCCGTCGTGGTCCTTACACAAGATAAAGCCCTATCATACATATCCTTTATGAGATTAATGTATAGGACATGTATTTGTCTCTTCTCCAAAACTCTCCATAGTATCTCTCGTGGGACGGAATCATAAGCCTTCTCCAAATCAATAAAGATCATATGGATATTCTTCCTTTTAGCTCTATAAATCTCCATTGTTCTCCTCAGCAAATGGATGGCTTCAATAGTTGAGCGACCTGGCATGAATCCGAATTGGTTTTCTTTTACTTGGGAAACTTGCCTCAACCTTCTTTCGATCACACGTTCCCAAATTTTCATAGTGTGACTCATCAGCTTGATACCTCTGTAATTTGAACAATTTTGAATGTCTCCTTTGTTCTTATAAAGAGGCAGCACGATACTCCTCCTCCAATCTTCAGGCATTTTCTTGCTTCGCCAAATAACATTGAATAGATTCGTAAGCCAAGTCAAACCACGCTCACCTAAAACTTTCCATACTTATACAGGGATGTCATCCGGTCCAACACCTTTCCCAGGTCTCATAACCTTCAAAGCCTCCTCTACTTCTTTTCTTTGTATTCGTCTATAGCATGCACGATTCAAGTAACTTTCACTACTAGCTAGATCACCCAAAGTGATCTCTCTACTTCCTTCTCCAATGAAAAGTTTATGGAAGTACTGCTCCCATCTAGTCTCTATATCCTTCTGAGTAACAAGCACATGACCTTCCTCGTCCTTAATGCATCTCACTGGAGAAAGGTCTTTGGTCTTTCTTTCTCTTGCTTTTGCCAACCTAAATATATCCTTCTGGCCCTCCTTAGAGTTGAGATTTTTATACAAAACCTCATAAGCTTTTGACTTAGCTTCGCTTACAGCCTTCTTTGCTTCCTTCTTCGCTATTTTATAGTCTGTGACAGTTTCCTCTGTTCTATCCTTAGACATAGCTTTAAAGCAAGCTCTTTTAATTTTTAGCTTCTCTTGCACCCCTTCACTCCACCACCAAGCCTCCTTTTGACCCGGAGCTCCTCCTTTTGACTCGCCTAGCATCTCTTTGGCTACCTTTCGAATACAAGATGCTACTACCTCCCACATCTCGTTTGCACTACCGCTACAATCCCAAGATAAGTCTTCTAAAACCTTCCCCCTGAAGCTTGATTGCTTCAGCGGAAGATTCCACCACCTAGTTCTAGTGATCTTAGGAACCTTCCTTTTCTTTACCAGCCCTTTTATTTGTAAATCCAAGACTAACAAGCGATGTTGGGTTGTCAAACTCTCTCCAGGGATTACTTTACAATCTTTGCAACACAACCGATCTCTTCTCCTCAACGCAAAGTAATCTATCTGTGTTCTAGTTGAGACACTCTTATAAGTAATTAAATGCTCCTCGCTCTTCTTGAAAAGAGTGTTTGCTATGAAAAGATCATATGCCGTTACAAAATTCAGAATGACTTTTCCCTCTTCGTTTCTATCCCCAAAACCATGTCCTCCATGCACACTTGCATACCCTGAAACATCTTTTCCCACATGTCCATTAAGATCTCCACCTATGCAAACCATCTCTCTTTGTGGGATTCCTTGTAAAATCTTATCCAGATCCTCCCAAAAAGCTTGTTTAGTCCTTTCATCTAAACCAATTTGCGGTGCATAAACTGAGATGATATTCAGAATTTCTTCTTCAAGCACCAACTTTAGCAAAATAATCCGATCCCCAAATCTTTGCACCTCAACCACACAATCCTTCAAATCTTTATGAACAACCACTCCAACACCGTTTCTGCCCTTATCTTTACCTGAATACCAAAGTTTAAAGCCTGTCTTCTCGATCTCCCTTGCTTTCTCTCCAACCCATTTAGTCTCTTGAAGACAAAATATATGAATCTTCCTTCTTTCCATTGTATCCACTATCTCCATCAAATTTCTAGTTAAAGTACCGATATTCCAACTACCAATCCGTAACTTCCTTTGCAATCTCTTTTGGACTAAGTTCTTTACTCGCATGCGTCCATTATGCGAGAACCCTTGTAAATTTTGGACTGCATCCGGGCGGTGATGCAGCGGAACTAGCTTATTTACCCGCATACGTTCCTCATGCGAGAACCCTTTTAAATTTTGAACTACATCCAGGCTACGATGTAGCGGCCCTTGCCAATTTTTCATTGCATGCGGGCGATGCAACGCGTCGCAAGTAGTGTGATTTTTGATAATTTAAATAAATTAATTACATAGGTTAAAATAAATAAATACCTTTATTCATAGGAATAAAATACCTATATATACAACATATACATTTTTAATTAATTATTTTTTTACAAATAATTACATTATTTTATATTTTAATTAATTGCAGAATAATTAAAGTATTTTAAACATATTTTATTTATTTTTATGAATCAATTACTGTTAAATAAATAGAGCTATATACATTATGGGTACATTATACATATAGTAGAAGTACGATGATTTTATTTTATTATTTTTTGTATTTTATACAAATAAAATATATACAAAATAATCAAAATACAATACATGCAAAAATAAGAAGAATTACATAAATAAATAAAAGATAAAGGTACAATATAAACACAATGTACAGTAGCACTCCACAAAAGTTGACTTTTATATCTTAACTCCACTTTTTATGAAACCACTTTTACTTTAAAACTTATTTAATTGTAACATATGAAAGTGAGTTTCGTTATTTTGAGTTTTTATGAAGTATATATATACATCTTTCAATTCTGGCTTTATGGTTTTTTTAAAGTGTTGTCTCTCTTATTATGTACACAATTATTTTTGCAATTATTTTTATTATTTACAGCACATTTTTATACGCAAGTTTCAATAGGAAAATATTTTTATTTGGAATTATTTTGGTGATAAATAAAAATAGTGGAAGATATATACAATATGCACAATGATGCATATATACAAGTGAGATTTGATTTTTTTTGGATTTTTATAGATTAAATATCCTATCTCCTCCCACTTTATTTCTTGTTAATCAGGTCAAGACTTGATCTACTCTCAGGGTTAGGATCAACATATATTTATTACACATATACGGTCTTCTTTCTCTCTCTTTTTCTTTATTTCGTTCTTTATTTATTTTGGGTTAAAATAATGATAAATATATATTATTTACATATGATATGATATTATTAATAAGCAAGGATTAATAATATTTACATGGTTTTTTGTAAGGGATTTAAGCCAAAATAGATTAATAAAGATGATAAATTGGTGATTCATCATCTGGGAAGAGGTTTCTTGTATCAAAACATCATTCGATGATAAGCTGAGATCTTTGATATTCTCAATAATGTCATAGTCTTGTGCAGTCGATTCTACCTCTCTTTTCTCAGAGGTGTTCTCTGTGGTTTTCGGCTCGGTGATCATATTCATGGTGATCTTATCACTACAGGAGCGGATATGATCTTTCCAGATCCATAATCAACTACTACCTAGGTTGTTCGGAGGAACGACCGACTAAGTATGATTGGTGTCTGGAGTAAGGATGCAGAGGAATCCATGTCTAGAACAACAAAGTCCACTAGGGATTTCATATCTTGCATGATTACTATAACGTCTCCAATAAAACCTTGAGGTTGCTTAATAGATCGATCAGCAAACTAAAGGATCATTCTCAGAATTTAAGCAGATCAAGCCTGAATTCCTTAAGTAATGATGTGGGTATGGGTAAATGAAGGAACCTCTATCAAGCAAAGTTTGCTAAAAAAAATATGATCGGAATTTTCACATTGATCAAACACACTCCCTTGTCTTTCTTTTTAGTTGGGAGGTCGTTGATTGTGTTCAGAGTAGTTATGGTGAGGATGTGCTTCTTTGATCTATTGTTTGTTCTTGTGGGGTTGGTGATTTGATGTACATGCCTTTTTCAATCCTTTCTTCACTTTATTCATGTATTCCATGGCTTTTAACAGTGGTATTTATAAAAAGATATTCTGTAAAATTTCTACAACGACATGATGAGACAATGTTGTTTTTAGTTTTCTATTTTTTGGATTTTTTCATAGCATCAAGAAAAGGAATAATTACATGACTGAAATCAAAGTTCTTATTTATAATAGAATCATCTTTTACAATTGGACAAGTAGGAGGGTTAAAGTCATCCAAAACTAGGGCAAGAATAAAAATCGTATTTTCGATGTCGTTGACTGGCACCGGATCTGTTGTTGGTACTGGCATCTCCTTGTCTAGCTCAGCTCGGCCTTGGTTGTTATTCTATTTTTGTATTTTTTTCTTTCTTTTTTGTATTTTCTGGTATGGTGCAAATTCTCCTTCTCCTCCTTCTGCATTTGATGAGGGGTCATCTGCTTCATGCGATGACAACTGGCCTTTATTATCCTTCACGGTTGCAAGTGGCTATAGGGATCTACTGCTCTCGAGAGTCACAACATTAGATAACATAAATGAACTATTAATACCTTACTCAGAGGATGCTGAATCATGACAGGCTACCTGCTCCTTATGACATAAGTTAGTGGGATTGGCTTCGACCTGCGAATGAATGATCGTCTTAGCAGCAGTCAGGTCATCCAAGTTCTGGCACATTTTTGTCAGGCTCTTCATAAGCTGAGCCAAACAATCAAGTGCTAGATTTATGAGCGTGACCCTAGAGAATTCAACGTGCTGACCATGCTGACTCTGGTAGTCATGTGGAAGTTCCAACTGATAATTTGAAGAATGAGGTTGAGGGGGGAACTGTTGATAATAAAAAGGGGGATACTGATTCCAATTATGAGCAACTGGGTGGTGATGGTATGTTTGTTGCTGGCAGTACGCTGACTGCTGGTAGTTGTTGTGTCTTCAGGTGTTAGAATTTTATAGAGATTGATGGTGTTGAGGTTGATTCTAGACGGGGCTCCCACCATGAGATTAGTGGTACGACCTGATGATAGATGATTGACCCTGCCGATGTCCTCCATAATGAGTCAATTGCATTTCGTTGTTTCAAACATCATCCACCTCCTGAATTTGGGGTAAAGATGGGAAAAATGACTCGACATAAGAAGGATGGGACTCCATATGGTAAACAATCATTTGGGTCGGATGCGGTTGCTGTTGCGGCACCTGGTCAGGGGCATGTATGTAGTATATGTGCTGGACTGGAGACGACTGTCCTAGACTCTATGGTTGATGTTGCTCTTTCATCTCGACAGAAATTGTGGCTATAAAACTTGCAAACTGACACGAATTGATTGAACTGATCAGAAGCTCTAGTTGCTTGGTGATTTGATCAAGCTTGTTCAGACTCGGTTCATTGTTTGATCACAACAAGCTTCTCAAGATCCTGTGATCGCTTCTCAATACTGTCTACTTTTACCTTTTGATAGGTGGTTCCCAGTGACGCTCAAGTTGGAACTCTCATCCATGTCCTCTTCATGTGATGCCACCATGTTGACGGTCTTGTGTTGGATCTGCAGGGTCTTCTGATATGCCTGGATGAAGATAATACAACCTCTCTTTCGACCATTTTCTCAAATATTTACCAAACAACGTCTTCATCCGTATTGAAATGAGAGCCGCCACATGCGGCATCAATCAACCTCTTACTCTCTTAAGTCAAACCCCCAATGAAATGTTGGACGAGACCAATTCTCGGGATATTGTGGCGGGGGCACTTCTCCTATAAATCTTCGAATCTATCCCGCAATGAATGCTCTCGTGGGGCTTCTGGGAGAAGTTAGAAATCCTGGCACGCAACTGATTGAGACAACCCATGTGATAGAATTTTTGGGTAAATGCAGACTTCAATTCCTCCTAGGTCGTTAATACTTTTTCTAAGTGATTAATCCAGTAATTGTAGATGGATATACGATTCCTCGTTGGTATTCCCGTGGAATGTCGGGAGAAGAGACAAAAGATATGATTTCAGCTCAAAGTATCCGTGGATTGGTAGAATTTGAATCCACTCAGTCACCTGGCCAATGCTAGGATTGTATGCCATTTTTAGTGTGGGCTAAGGAGCCTCTCTTCTCTCTCCTACTTCCCCTCCATGGAGTCCATCTGCATGTGCTTCTCCTCCTCCTCCTCCTCCTCCTCTTTCTTCTCTATCCCTCCTTAATTTCGTCAACATTTCTTGGAGGGCGGTCTAAGCATTTGCTTTCTCGATCAACTACTTTTGGATCACCTGTATGGAGGCGAGCATCTGTGCATTGACTTCATGCTGCTCTACATGTTGTCCCTTCCATTTCCGAGGAGCCATGTTTTTATCCGGATCTGGTGAGAATTACGGATAGGGTCTTTCATCTGCAAGAGGAAACACACACCGATCAGATTGGAAATAGGCACCATATGTAGACAAGAGTTCAAGATCAAGGTCGCTCTTGAACTTTATTAGAGTAGGGGATGAGAATGGAGATTGGTCTATCTCCATTCGGAAGGAAGACAATTCAGGACAAGAGTGATCCCAATTTATTGGAGGAAAAAAACACAGGGGAGTCTTGAGAGCAGTTCACAAAGTCCGAACCGATCTCTTTGGAATCGCCTTGAATTAGTGGAGATGTCGAACTCAGAGGATCGATGTGGGTGTCTGTGAAGTTCAGACTAAGCCATCCTGAGTCAACATCTTGAGAAATAAAAGGGTGTAAGATGAGGAACAAGAAAAACATAGATTAATAAGGAATAAAGTGAAGATAAAAAGAGATGAAGGCTCAAAGTGAGCGAAATAAAGAGAAGTGAACTGAAAAGAGGTAAAAAAATGTACAAGTGTGCAGTTCTATGATCTTTGACCTAAACTAGATCCAAACAAACCACAATGCAATTGGATTCACCAACTCAACACCAGTGAAGCCGTGAAGGTTTGACTATTTATCTTGTCGATTTTTATTATTGTAATCAAGCAATCTTTCAAACTTAGGTCCTTAGGGCTACCCCTATAGGAGAGAGAGAACTACTAGCCTGTACTTTTTTCAAGGTCCTTGATATCGGAGCTGTGCCCACTACTTAGCTAAAGAATAGAGAGAGGGAACTGATGTAGAGAATAAAATACTTCCCCCTAAGGGTACTTGGACATGGCACGATGAGACAGGGACCCATCATCGCAGTTCCCCTATGCACAAGTAATTCAGACTAAGCCTGTAAGTAGACACAACCCTACTCGCCCATGCACCGATAGTAGCGCTATTACTTCACATACCCATGTGATAATCAAGGCAGTAAACATGATGTGATTTGGGCTTTATTCCTTAAGGGTCATGCCTCACTTATCCTGGAAGGTACCAGAATACAATGAGGACTTTATGAACCAACAACAATGAAGTCCATTACAAATTTTATTTGGGTCGAAGTTTATTTAACAGTTCTCTTGTTTTAGTTTTTGGGTTTTCAATTTTTTTGAGTATTTTTCAATAATTTCCTAATGAATCTTTTGATTTTCAATTATTCTAAATCCAAGAAAACTGGAGAGAAAGTCGGAAAAGCCGATACACGTGAAATCGATGAATGCATGCATGGGATAAAGGACGTACCTTACTCCATCACTCTATGTGCAAAATGATCAGTGAATTTAATTAAAACTAATCTATATGATACGCCTTCGAAGAAATCACACTAAGATCAAGAATTGCTATTAGCGTGAAGCACATATTAATTTAACTAAGTCCAAGCAAAATAGACTATAGAAACATGAGTAGATTAGGACTTTGGACCTATTTTACCGTTTCAAGCAATCCTAAGATCTATGGGCTCAATTAGAAAAGATGTAAAAATAAAAGACAGTAAAAACACAAAACACGAGAAATAAAATAAAGAAAAAATAGGGAAGAATAAAAAGTAGAAGGTAATAAAAACATGATAAAACTGAATAACCCTCCAGATGAATAAACATCTGATGAAATAGGTCAGAGAGTGTCTAAGTGTTGAGAGTCCAATTATTCCAATTATTTATAAATATCTCTCTCACACAAAATAAAATAAAAATCTATACTAAATTATGCTACTGCTCTGCGCAGTCTCTCAATCTTCTCCGTCGTTCTCTTCTACCAGCTCGTGAAGAATAAGCCGGCCTCCGCCAAGCTTGGGTGCCTCAAGTCTCCTAGAAGAATCTCCCTCACTCTCCGGTCCCTCGCAAAAATTCAATAAAGAGAGTGATTAGAATAGATAAAAAATATATACAAAAAGAAATAAATAGCAAATAAAATAAGTAATATACACTACTCTACCCTACCTTACCACTCCCCAACAACGACGCCATTTGTTGAAATGCACTTGGTCTACTATCTAATAAGCTAGATAGATAATCACTGCGTGACCAAGCGCAAATTCAAACAATAATCAACTCGCGATTAGATTAAACGATAAAATGTGTGAGTCAAAATTTATTATAACTCAGAATAAAATGTGTATATGTACAAGTAGTCTGACTATCAAATACCGGGAGCAAAAGGAGGGTAGGTAATTAATAATAATTATTGTTAAATAATAATTATTTTGTATTGTCTTGCTTTTTCTTATTTCTATGTGGATTTTAATTATATTTAATTTTTTATGGATTTTTAATTCTTTTATTTTTTATTTTTTAAATATAAATTTTAAATTTTAAATTTTAAATTTTAAATTTTGTTTTTTATTTCTTGTAATTTTAATTTATTTTTTGATTTTTAAATAAGATATATAATAATATATAATAATATTGATAATATGTCTTTTATATGCAATATATAATGTATATTGTTAATAGAGTTTTATATATTTATAAATAAGTCAAAATATGATCAAAATCAGGAAAATGAAATGTTTTTTACTTTTACATTTTCTCTATTTTGGTAATTTTTATATTACTTTTCTAATTTTTATGGATTTCTAAAGTGATACGTACAAAATAGAGACTATATTAAATATCCAAGATTGGTTTCTATTTAGTCATTACATAAATCCAAAATTAACCTAAAACTATTTTTAATTATAGTAAATAGTAAGTAAAATTCACAAATAAATATAAAATTTTGGATTTTTATAAAATTTGCTAATTTTTATAAGATTTTTAGGCTTTTGTGATTTTTATATTTATATTTTGTATTTTTAATGATTTTTGGACATGTGGTGTAATATATAATAATATAGACAATATACTTTTTTGGGATCTTTTGAAAGGTCTTGAAATTTTTATGGGTTTTAAATAGCTAGACAAGGAATAAAATGCATGTTTTTAGATTTTTAAAAATAGGATAATAAAGTTAAATGCGTAAATAAAATTATACATGAACAAGCAAGCTATCAGGCATCTATACTAATTTTCCTAAAAAGTTTAGCATAATAAAAATAAATAATAAAATTAATATGCATAAAAATAAAAATATACAACTCATAAGGACCTATTCGTAATTTAAATAAACAAAGTGTGCATTTTAGAAAAGGTCTAAGGAGTTTAAGGGTGTACATACAATTTTTACAGTGCCTCACATGGTGCTACACGTGAGGTGAAATGACTAAATAACAAATGCAAGAAAGTACGGGATCCTACTTGCAAATAAGCCTAAAAATATTACACTACAATTAATATTTACAATATTACAAAGAAATACAAAATAACATGGGGGTATCTATGTAATTGCTCCAGGAGGTCCACGTGAGGGGCACGTGCAACACTGATGGACGGTTGATGTATTCCCACGTGTCGCTACTTATGGATGGAGGGCTACGATTCGATGATGGTCCGCCTTAAATCTAAAGGCCCAGATTAGATATGGGCTCGATGCTTGATCGGACAACGATGAAACTAGGAGGAAGAACACGGAAGAACTCTTCCCTATCTTTACTTTGATTCTTGATTCCTCAATGCTCTGGCCTCCTCACGCTTTGTTGATGAGCTATTCTCCTTCCCGGAATCTTCCCGCACATGCAGGTGGGCACCAATAGCTCCAGGCCTCATCGGAGGGGGCCTGGTGGTACGATTTACTTCCGACGAGCTGGGAGTCAAGATCCGAGTTGATTCACATTCCAGGTGCCTCTTCAGGGGCTCTCACATGCACAAAATGCTTGGCGGCTCGAGGGAGACTTGCCTTGGGCAAGAATGAAGCTGATTGCACATGAGATGAGGTGGAGCGGCAAGCCTCCGACGAGCGGCAGAGCTGAGGCTTGATTGACCCAATCCTTGCAAGATCAGGGGAAAATGGTGGAGAGGATGATGTAAAAGTGATGGGGATTAAGATGAGATGGTTTGCGAGTCAAAACAAGGGGTATCACAGCTGGAAACAGTTGCCAAAGCTAAAGCTCCGACGAATTATGATCTTGAGATTTACGGCTAAAATAAAATAAAATTACATGAAATAAAAGGAAGAATTGGCCTAGAAATGAAAATATGCAATGAAAGCCTAATTAAAACATCTCAAACATGGTGTTAGGGACCAAGGAGCAGGAGACCACCAGGAGAGAACACTAGTGATGGTGGATCAGCTTCTCCATCCACCTTTCTCCTCGTCGACACCCATAGGGACTTCTTGCTGTCACCAGAAGGCTCGCTTGCTATTGGGATTAGAGTTACATGATCTGAAGAAGGATTGAAAAGTTGAAAGAACCCGGAGCTTCTTATTTATAAACATGGAGAACGATAAAATGGGGAAATGATTGCATGAAGGGAAGAAGGAGTTGGTGGGAGCTAGAGATGGGGCGAAATGGAGACTGGAAAGGTGCTCGGCTTTGATGAAGAAATCGAGAGGAGAGATTGAGGAGAAGGCGTAAGAACTGGAAGAAGATGGGGGTTACGAGTCCTAACATGTCACAGACCTAGGGTGGGTATAGTTGACCGGGGGGTCAACAAAAGAATGGTCCTGATTGGCCGTGGGACCAATAAAGACAAAACAAAAAATAAATATGTACAAATTCAATAAAATTAATAAATAATTTTATTAATTATTAAATCATAAAAAATGCTTATAATTTTATAATCTTTTTTGTGATTTTTATTTATTTTTACAACCTTGTTTATGAGATGTTAATACATGTATATAATGTATATATACCTGTATTTTATATATTTTATTTTTATTTTGTATTTATATATATAATATTGTATTTACATATTTTGTACATTTATAACATTACTAAATATATATTTACATATTTTTGTTGTAATTTAATCATTTTGTTTGTATGTGTAAATGAATACATGTATATACATTATAAGTACAATATACTAATGTATTATAGGGTATTATTTATTTTAAATATATTTTAAAAGTTTTTATTTGTGTTTATATTTTTAATATATTTTGTATCATATGTATAATTATTTCAAAATATAAAGAGAGTAAAAATGTAAAGAATAAAATAAATTAATTTTATATACATATGCATAATACAATAGTATCCCCAAAAAGGTAGCTTTTGTATCTTAACTCTATTTAAATGAAACCACCTTCTTTGATAGATAATTTAATTTGGAATACAATAGAAGTGAGTTTGATTCAATTTCAGTTCATATGGAATATATATTGACTAATGAAGTTCTATTTGCTCTTTTTCATATGTGTGTACCATGTGTACACCGCATGATTTTTGTTGCTATTATTTTTGTATTTTACTGTATATCATTATGTACAAGCTTTATGTTGAACATTTTTTATTTGGAGTGTGTATAAGGAATAATAAAATAGTGTAAGAATGAGCTATTTATTACATATATTGTACATAAATGAATTAGGGTTTCTGTTGTTTTTGTACAATGTTTTGCCATTATCTCCTCCTAGTTTGTTCCTAATCGTCCTAGTCAATGTTGACTTGGTCTCGGGGTTTACGGTCATTCAATATCTTTGATACTCCATTTATTTTTCTTTTCTTTTCTTCATTTTTAATTTTAGATTTAAATACCTATAATTATACACTAATTACATGCTAAATATAGATCGATGTTAGATGTTAATTTGTACAAAATTAGTAGTATTTGTAGGTGTTTTGCTAGGTATTTGAAGATAAAACAGAAGAATAAAGGTAGATGAATGGCTTTTCATCATCAAACTATCGGACAAATTTGTGGGCTTTTTGCTCTATCCTTTGGATCTCTTGCATTCTTAGTCTCTAATATAATTAACACATGATGAGGGGATACTGTATCCATTGTCACGGATTACAACTAAATAAGAATGATTTTTTCATTGTGGATAGACATCTAGGATGGACATCCAAATCAACAACTTTTCCATGGTAAAAAATCGATTTTGCTTCCTACGTGATCGATTGATTCGAAGGATTAGCGAGTTTGGTTATCACTAAGTGAGCTTGAGTGCATGTAATAAGATGCAAATTCTAACATCACTAAGTAGTAGTTGATGAATTCATAGTCTTAAACTGCACTTTGTTCAATACATAATGCAAGGAATATATTTCTGTATGCTACCTCATAGTGTCTAGTGTGATGGATGAAGTTCCTATACTTGATTATGAAGAGATAATAGAAGATGAAACATCTATACCTCTTAGAAAGAGTTCAATGGCAGTAAGACTACTTGAGAGGTATGGATTCCATGTCTCATAAGAATCTGATGATGATCACGACTTCATATAATGAAGAAATAGCAAATCATGACATGGATAAATGCATGATAGTACAGAAGTCTGAAGTGGATTCCATAAACAAGAATGCTGTATGGACCCTCAAAGATTCACATATAGGGGTTAAACCCATTATGTGTAAATGGATCTTTAATAGATAAAGTGGACCCAATAGAAAGGTAGAGACTTTCAAAGCATGGATTGTAGCCAAGGGCTATACACAGAGAGAAGGAATCGATTAGAATGAGACGTTCTCTCATATGACCATGCTTAAATTCGTCAAGATATTACTAGCTATAGATTCACAACTTGAATACATTTGACATATCAACATCAAGACTGCATTCCTCAATGGAAAGCTCGACGAGGATATCCATATAGAGTAGCCTGAAGACTTCGTAGCCTAAGAGGGCAAAGTGTGCAAGCTGAAGAATCACATCTATGGACTTAAATAAGCTTCTCATAGTTGGAATATTCGACAAAACATAAAAAATTGCGATGACATTTTTGAATCCTAATGAACCATATTTAAATAAGAAACTTAGTGGGAGTGCCATTGTGTTAATCGTGCTTCATGTAGATGACATTCTGCACATTTGGAATGTTACAAGGATGATAAATAGTATTTTATGTTCTCCCCAACCTCTGAGATGAACGATCTAAAGGAATTTTCGTATATCTTGGATCTATAATTATTCAGATGATGACAAAGGGAATATTGAGCTCATGAAAGCATGCATTTGATTTCCAAGTACATTTGTTCAATACTTTTGCAATCTTTTATGACATTCAATCCACATGTACCTTAATTTATGAAAATTCAGTATTCATAAGTTCTAATAGAGTTTCAACACAAATCTACAAGAGGTAATTTTGGAAGGAGTCATCAAGGAGTTTCAACTTAAGCTTAAATCTGCTGCCATTCTTTGTTAGATTTTCCTTTTGTGCAATTTCCACAATGGTGTAATTTATTTTATAATCACATTATTTATTATTTCATTGCATGTGTTATTCAATTAAGTACACTTTTATCTAACTTTTTCTATTGTGCTCGCATTTTAATTCTGATTATTGCATTCTTCTTACAAATAAAATTCAAAATATCATCTAATCATAACGAATTTAACTTATCTTGAAATTTAGTTAGTGTAATGTTTGAGATAAATGGGGGTAAGCTTGACATCTATTGAACATCAAAATTGACGGACCTTAATTGAAACACCAATGAGCTTGGGGTTGGATTTTAAATTTTTACCATCGAACACAAAATTGGCTTGAATTTTTCGTACCTAATTAGTTTTAATTTTTCGTCTGCTAATTTAAATATAACATCCTCCAAATGGCCTTTAATCAACAATGACCTTTTTTCGTTTTCTGGTATCACATGCATTGTTTATAGATAGTATTTTCCTTTATAGCAACTAAATTAAACAACTAATCTGAATCTCTTGATTGAAAGCAATAAATATATCCATTTCGAAATATAATACTATCTTGGATGTAATTACAATATGTATGTATGTATATATATATATATATATATATATATATATATATATATATATATATATATATATATATATATATATATATATATATGCAAATCACACATAATATAAGACAAATGGGTTTGATGGTTAGGTTGAGAGTGGACCTAGACGGTAAAAGTAAAGCCCGCGATAATAAAAGGTTAGTCAAGCCCTTCCAACTACGGATGCACATGAATAAGAATATATTTGTATCCGATCCGCTATCATTTTTACTTTATATCAATCTTGACATTGTATTCGTTTTAAAATGGATATAAATATGGATCGTTCTTGTTCTGTGCTGGTCTTGCATGAAGCATAAGTGAAGTTTATCATTCATTCTTGTTCGAGGGAAAAGAGGAAAGAAATATTGCCTAGACAGAGATGTAATGGATGGTGTAACAATGATGTGCCCATATTTTTATGAGATTGCTTATATTGAGGGGATTCAAACACAGACCTTGCGCATTAGTGTACTTCATTCTAAAGGGTTAATCAAGCTTGAAGGAGGATAATGGAAAATTTGCATAAATTAGTAACTAATTAAATATTTTATCTCAAACTCTTTTCTTTCTTTTTTATCACGGAGAAGTTTGGTAAAGTTTGCATCGATATTGGGAAAAAGATGAAGTTAGATAATGTACAATAATTTACAAGGACGCATCCAACTTATTGTCTGAAACCAATACGGTCCCATAATATATAAATGAACAAATTTTACAAAAATATCTGAATTATACATCCAATTTCAATGTCATACCTGAACTTTAAAAGGTAAAAATATGGTGTCTGATCTTTAAGATTGACCATAATTTGATCATTGACTATCAAAATTTAGTTGATCGTTTTGTCTTTTTAACCTTAAAAATCATAACAGCTCAAAGACATATTGAGATAAATATTAAGGATCGTATACCTTGCTACATTTTAAAGTTAAAGTTCATGTATGACATTTAAATCATGTATATAGTTTAAGAATTCTTGTGTAATTTATTGTATATAAATATAAGGATTTGTATCTGGGATTATTTGATGCAGTCATCTGCTGGTCCAACTGCACGAATTTAACAGCGGGATTCACATTGTTATCTTTAAAATACTTTGGGACTCAGAATACATTTATAAGTTTAAAGACCATATTGGTATGAGATAGAAAGTTTGGTACCTTCCTGTGAATTGCCCTTATAATTTGATTGCGAAACATTTTTTTATTAGAGCCATAGACGAGAAAAAAGAATTCCTTTCGGTGACCCGCTGGAACACGTTAAAAGACGCATCTCCAAGGGAAGGTTAACCAGATCTAAAACCAAATATTCTTCCCCAAATCAATATCGCTATTCTGGTGGGGTCGATATCTTAAAGTCTGTGGACCTGTTCTCGTCTTTCCACTAGATCAGTTATGAAGATAATATACATGCTAGGTATTTATAACTTTTTGCATTCGTATCCTTTCTAACTTTATTGGTAGCACAGTTTTTTTCAACTTAAATATATAATTACATGACGATTCCTGTAAATATTAGGATTTGCATTTGTGCTCCAGCTTAACTGAACGACCGCGAAGATCAGCTGTGAATGCACTTTTAGATCGTACGATCGAATCTTTATCGAATCATGCATGGTAATCAATGAGCATAAAAATATTATTTATTAAAAGGATCCATGAAATCTGTTGAAATCGATATCCTTTATTACTATACCAACTTGGATATACATGCAAAAGTAAACAAAATAATTACATAACATGACGTTTAGTTCCAATAGGCATACATATATCCTTCTGAAACATATCCATAGCAACTCTTACATGTACAACTTCTTGATAAACGAATAACTTTCCTTGATATGTAAATAAATCGATTCTCACATTTGCCTGAAAAAGATAACAATACATGTTATGAGCCTAACACTCAGTTTGTGCAGAGTTGGGGTCAAGACGTCTAGCATATAAAATCAAGTATCCTTATGCTATTTCAAATAATTTCATGCATAACAAAATTAATCTGGATAAATATCCTTAACAAGGGATCTTTATAAAATTTCTTGATCCCCCCAACATAGAATAATGTCCACAACATATATTATCCATGGATAAAATCCTTGATCGCAAAATAATGTGCATGGGTTTCACCGATTGTAAAATTTATCATATCAATGGTACATATTACACCCATACATCTACGGTAGCGATTTTCACATATACATCTTGTTTTCTCACAATAATGAGATTTGTTTTGTTCCCATCTCCATCATCATAATCATATACTTTTCATAAAACATGTCATGCATAAAAAATAGTGTCACATCATATTCATTCATAAAACATCCATGTCTTATTGCATATAATATTTGACTTGTTTTCATACAATATCATGACACGTTTCATTCATAAAAACAATTATGCATACGAAAGGTACTCTTTTCATATCCATACATTGAATACCCCACTTTCATCATGCCTTAACATTATCATAATTGCACATATGCCCTTTAAAATCATAACATTTGCACATATGTCTTAACATTGCCATAATTGCACATGTACCCTTAACTTATTCGATGTTTAGAGTTGTCTTAATTATTAAATTCTTAGATGGGTTTGATGACTTTGCCACCGGCACTAGTTGTCCATGAACATAATGTACATGATAGTGTAACTATAACTATAGAAGACTTATCTTTTATCTTAATCGATTCCTTGAAACATATGCCCCCGAAAGGCTTTCCCTTTATGCCTGCGATAGTTGAACTCTAGATGTGGATCTCATAATTAGGTGTAGCACTTAGCTTCATTTATCATTATCATTCCATTACTCATGTTAAAGAAATTCCAGTTGTTTTAATGTCAATTCCTTCTCCAAACAGTAGTGGTTCACATGAATATTTCACTTCCAATATCTTAATGTCAACTTTTATGACTTGAAAGCTCCAATAATCATTACTGAGTATCTTCAACTTATTATTGGTGAATAATCACACTTGCAAAAATCATAATTTCCATGACAATATAACATAACATTATAATTTTCTAACCACATGGTCAATTAATAGATTTTCAACATTTTCTTTTATAAACTTCAAACAAGTTAAATTCAAGTGGTTGATAATATTATTGACGACCAATTCTTATATTTGCATATTTACATAACCACTACAATTATGTATATATGTATGCTATGATTTGGATTCTTCAATATTGTTAACAATTGGTAACATTGCATGGTATGCATACCTTATCTACATAGAGATAAGTTGTTTTTAAAATTGGTCATCATAATCATTAGGATAATTAAGATTAACAACAATAACATTGATTATCTACATTATAAGACAAATTGCTCGAGGTTAATATTTGATTCAATTTACGTACATTTATTGGTTAGAGATCAGCTCGTAAATTAAGTTCATATTTCAACGACCTATGGACTATACGAAAGATGCAACATAAAGATTACATGCATCTTAGAAAGTGTTGGCACAAGAATGCATAGTACGCATAAAAAAATGCACAAACTATACATTAGACAAGTTTCATACTATGTGATGTATTAGAAGTTAACATGTATGATTACTCAAAGACTTAATCATCATATTTCGAGATATCATGTATATACTCAAGTAGCGCATACTTCCGTCATAAATTAAAGAGCTAATCAACTGCTTCGCTATAAATTCCAAGATATTTTCGCGGATATCCTAACCATTTACAAAGCTTGATTCTTTACAATCTTGAATCATATACCAATATCAACACTATGGATTAGACATTATAGCGCTGGCATAAGAGCATGAGGACTTTGACTTTCTTATGACTTTCTTAGAGTTCTTACTTCCAAGCGCTTTTATGCTCACTTAGGATCGGACATTTAAGGTCCTACGAAGAAGTTAACTGGAAACAAGTAGTATATATTTAATAATCTTTTCCAGAAAAAATTATCTTAATAGACATCAATAAAGATTCTCAAATCAAGAGCATTGATATCTATAAATATCCAACAACATATAATGGCACAACATATTCACAAATATAAGTATACCAATTATATCGCAGATAACATGGGTGAATAAGGAATATCAATCGCAAAATAAATATCATAGCGATGTGGATTGTTGCCAAAAGTGTTCTGACTTCAATCAGGAAAACGCGAATGCTGGCGAGTGACTGAAATCTACTGATTCAATAGCGATAGTTCACATATTTTAACTGACAAGATTCTTCTCGAAATAATTGAACGAATCGAAGAACGAGAAAAAGAATTTTTGAGGGATTCACTCAGAAATAGCTTCTTCTTTTTGTAGAAAGAATATGAGTGAATACTCGAAAAATGTTTGTCTTCCAACAATGGGTATGGGGTTTCTTATATAGGGGTCTAGAAATCATGATAGTTGGAAATAGAATTAGCAACAAATCAATGGAAATTTGCAGTAATAATTGATCAGGCAAAATACAATGATCGATCAGATCAAACGTAATGGTCAGTCATGTATGATCATTGGAATGTAATTCAAATCATGATAAATCAAAACAAAAGTGATGGAGGATTAGGTTTGATTGGTCAGAGAGAAATGCATGGTAGATCAGTGATGGTCAATCATTGAGAATAACTGGTTGATCAAAATTGAATTGTTTCATGTATCTATTTGGAAATTGTCCGTTGAAGTTTGCCGGAGATTACAAATTTTTAAAAATAATACAAGTAAATAAGCAACAATTTTTTTAACAAATTAAACAACATTCTAAGTTTTTGCTACTTTAAAGTCAACATCTTTTTGAAAATTGACTAAGCTCAAAAACACTTGCAGCCTGCAATCACACAAGCAAGTGACAACAATATATATGTGTGTGTGGACACACATACTTGTGTCATCTTTAAAACATCAACGAATTAAGAACTAACACATGCTTATGTTGATACTAGCGGCAACACAGACTTAGGACATGTTTCCTCGTGCTTATTAATTTTCGAGTAAGAACAACCACAAAATATTTCAATACTTCCTGAATAATTTGTCAGTAATTCTAAGTTTTGTAATTTTAAATTTCAATAAATTATTTTTCTATATAGTGTAAATTTTTCTATATAGTGTAAATTTCACATTAATATAACTATTTTATGTAGTGAAGTAATGTCGATAAGAGATGCGGCTCTCCTCTCGGAGGGGCAACTCTAGCCGATGTGGTGATTCTCGAGATGGCAACAGATCGTCTCCTTCCACCCCGTACACACTTCATATGATAAATTCAAAATAAATACTCACACTTCAAATAATTGTCTCAATAGTTAATTATCTTGTTTTCATATGTGCTATTATCGGAGTAGGAACCCATATATGCATGCATTTTTCCTTCAATGCATTTTTGTTAGGATAAAGGTTCCCCCACACTTGTTGCACTATGCGATACCGACTACAACACGTCCATCCCCGAGTGACGATCATTGGCCCACTCCGTGGTTAGAACAACACGACAATCGACCGATGCAAAAGGCGGAACGTGTAGAGAATGATCTCTCAGTCCATACTGTGTGAACCACCACCACTCCCACAATCAAATTAATGAAAATAAATTACTTAATATCATCTTCTTTGATGAAATGTTGCTTTAGCTTCAAGGAGAAGGGAAGGATATGTCGATGGAAGGAAAGAGTATCATTACTATTAATATAGATAAATTGTATAAGCAATGGTATATTAGAAGATACTCAATGTAAGAACTGGATTATAAATATCATCTCTATGGATATTAGACCCCATGTACTTTGAAAGAAGTCTACTAGAGTAGCATCTCACATTGGAGATCATGTACATGCAAAAGGAATAGGAAATTCAAATGTTTATGTTGAGTAGAGAAGTTTGCAATATGAGACGAGGAGAAATGTTCGACGTTGGGTAATATGCCACACTAAAATCAAAGTGGGAGGAATGTGATTATTATTGCGATGGCACTTGGACGAGTCTTATTTTTCAGGAAAAATACTAGGAAAAAATATGGAAGCAAATGATCTTCATTTTTCTCCATGACCTTAACAATGAGTTTGAAGTTACGTGAAGTTAACTTTTGATAGTAGAGTTAGGATCTAACATGATGGATGCACTACAAGAATATGAGGGAATTGCGAGCATAGATATCTATCGTTTTTTTGTTCTGGAAGCAGATAGTGTGCCTACTCCCATATGCGCTTGCAATTGTTGGTTTTTTTAAAATAACGATTGTCAATTACGAGCACAACGGATCACAATGATCGCACAAAGCTACCACATTGCGAGCATATTGTGGTCAGGCTGGTTGCATGCCTTGACATGCAATCACAATTATTTCGATGACAGGTGTCTGCATGTGACTTTTACAATCACATATATTAGCTACAAATACGATGTAAATAATTTTTCTAAAGGAGGAAAATATATTAACACGCATACGTTATTTAAAACTCAATATTATGAATTGAGTGTTTATAATAAAATTATATTTTTCATGACCTCCATAATATATTAATCTACAATACTAGCACTGTTTTATAATCGGTGGAAGACCAGAAATTATAGATCCATTGGATATAAAAAATTATATATATATATATTCAATTAAATGGTTGTAAAGCTATTAATAGTTACAAATAACTCGATATGTAAGACTAAATCCCACCTTATTAATAAGCTCTATTAATTTAAAAATATTTCAATACTAAATATTAACATATAATTTTGTAATCAATATCCAGCTATTATGCATAATAATCCATCTTTCAAAAAACATAATAAAAAGGTAACATAATAAAACATCGTATAAGTTGATCAAAAAATGATTAAAATACCCAAGACGGAAGAATCATATCTTAGAAATTGACTTGATGAGGACGTGAGGTACCAAAATAAAATTGGAAACATATCAGAGTGGATTTTGTTACTGATTTATACAAGACAACGTAACATCGTTAGATATAATAAATGTTATTATATATCAATTGATCAAATCAGCTCACTTCTTACCTATTGGCTTGGATCAATTGATCGAGACTCTCTGTATGTAAATAAGATTGTTAGTGTATATGGTATTCAGTATCAACTGTGTCAGATCAGGTTACGATTGAATTATGGGAAAGCTTTAAAGAGGCTATGTATAATCAATTTAAGTTAGCTCATTTTACCTACTAACTTATGATCAATCAAATAGGACCATCTACAGTGGAAGATATTGTAAGAGCATCTGCTTTCGATTTTGTAGGCAACTGCGATAGACATCTTCCTTTAGCAGAATTTGCTTATAATAATAAATATCATATGAGCATCAATATGACTTCCCATGAAGCACCATATAAAAGCCTTTGTAGATCACCTTCATGTTGAAGTGATGTCAACGAGAAACATATTTTGAGACCATTGCTAGTGAAGACTATAATGAAGGGCATTGATCTGACTAAAGGAGATTACTGACGCCATAAAATATACAGGAATCTTATAGTGATCGTCATATAAGAGAGCTGAGTTACACAGTTAAAGAACACATGTTTATGACAATCTCCCAAACCATAAGTGTTTCTTTTTGGATCTTTTGGGATATAAAAGAAAGATTCTTAAAATGACTTATGGTGTTGCACTGCATGAATATTCAAAGGTACAGAATGTGTTACATGTGTCAATGTTGAGAAAGTATTATCTTTAGTCCAACCCTTCACATGGAATCAATTACAAAGTTCCTTGACAATACAATATAATTTGACTTTCGATGAGAAGTTATATGGTTTGAAAAAATGACCAACCTTATTGCCGCATAATCAAAGAAAGAGATTACTTGGAACCTAGAAAGTAAGATGCAAGGGAATATCCACACCTCTTCAATATCTTCTTCTAAGAAAATTTGAGGATGGATTTTTTAAAGGGTGGTAGATTATAATAGTCGTGACTTTTTCAAAAAAGTAAAAATAAAAATTCAAATATCTTAATTTCCTCCAACCAAATTTCCATCAATTCCATTAATATCGCCATTATGCATTATTGAATAGCCAATTGAATGAGTTTTATCACCCTATTATTTTACCTCATTGTCAATTATTAAAAAGATCGTAAGGCCTTAATCCACATGTTATCCTTTCCCACATTCGTGTGCATGGAGAGGGAGAAATAGAGAGAGAGTTAGAATTAGAGAGAGAAAGATATCTCATCGGAGATTTTTTTTATCACAGAAGATGGCCGTCGAATCGAAGAAGAAGGAGAGTGCAAATACATGACTGGAAGGAGCCACAATGACCACGTCAAAGAGAGTCAAGCTTGGACCGAATGTATGTATCGGTTTAGGATTACAAACAATGATCACATTCGAAGTATGATCTTTGAATGTATATGTCGGCATAGGATTTTCATATGGTTAATAATCATGTTCGAAATAAGACCTCTAATGTATGCGTCATATCTTTTAAGTTGATACGTATATACATCGATTTGATTTAGAAGAGACCTTCCAGTTATGCGCTGAAACTGTAGGGTAATCTTAAACGGTAAGGCATCAAACTAAAAGTAATTATTTGAATATAATCACTTGGATCGCATGAGTACTTTATTCAAGTTATAGGATTTCTTCTTCAACTCCGAAGTTACTGCCCATGTCTTGAAATTCTAAGAAAACCTTTAAACGTGATGCAATCTATGTTCATCCTTGTAAGAGTTTCTCAACGAAAAATTAGTAAATAGAGTAGATCAGATATCTAAATCAAGTTGAAGGAAATAAGCTTAAATTCTGAATGAAATGGTATTAACAACTACGAATGCATGTCATTATATAGTCTACGGAATATATATATATATATATATATATATATATAATCATTTCTTTGACCATCACTCCGAATAACAAGTAATTTAGATACTAAATCTCATTAATATGTAAAAACAGTGGAAAGATCTAGATGTTGTTCAAATCAAGAAATTAACATACACAAATCCGTATATTTTAAATGCAATATGCTTGTACATGAGAAACAGACTCAATGTAAAATTACGCCCAATCCAATTTTGATAGGGATTTATGTAGAAAAACTCAAGGATGATGTAATTGTAAAGCTATAAGCTATAATGTGTTGTTCTTTTCTCAAATCATGGTAAAGATGGATGCTTAGATTGTCTACCTTAGACTAAATTTTACGAAATTAGTTTCTATCATCAAGATTTATAGGATTTAATATATGCCTTAAATTAATAACAAGTTAAGATCCGTTTCTTTCGTTACTTTCCATAGTTAGCTATGGATTTCTTTTAATGATAGAATTTCATGTTTCCAAACATACTCGTATTAAATCAAGACCGTTAATTCGTGTACTATGTTCATTATCGTTAGAAAGTTATCTACCCACTTAACAATTACTTTATGGACGGTAGATGTGAGAAAAAAAGGGAGTGATTCAAATTAGGAAGATGAAAAAAACACTCATACACACAATCACCTCATTGAACAAACAAAACATTGAATTAATGATTATGGATTGGGTCTGATGATCTAATGTATATAACTTTTGATTACTGCGACTTATATAATGGTCAAAAATATAAACATATACATGCTTGAAACAATATCTTCATAATTATAAGCTAAAGAAATGTAAGGCACATACACTCATAAATAGTCACAAGTACGATTGCAAGGGGTCGTGTTAGCTCGAGGGATAATGTCGCAAGGGGCGTATGATTGCAAGGAACTACATAGGCAAAAGTTAAGTCCTCTACATTTGTAGTGATACTGTTATGTCATGCCGTGGACCGCAAGTGCTAGTGGTTGAAAACACATAACAAGATACGTATGTAAAAGTCATGGAAAAATAGTTTATAAAGGTAAATCATTACACGTATGTAAGGAAATGATTTATAAAGATAAACCATTACAAGTTATGAAAGAAATGGTTTATAAAGGTAAACTATTACATGTTATGCAAGAAGTTGATTTAACTAAAGATAAAATGATAAACGTTATGCAAGAAAATGGTTTAATCAAAGATAAACCATTATATGTTATACAAGAAAATAGTTTAATTAAAGATAAACCATTATGCGTTATGAGAGAAATGATTTAAGAACAATAAACTGTCACAAGTCTTGCAAAAGCTATTTAAGGAGTTATTATGAAAGAATGATCTAAATGATATAGAAGACACATACATATTATGAAATTCATGAAACCTACCCCTTATGTTGAAAAATGATAGCTTATGTATTTTTATGTATATTGCACATGCATATTTCTATTTATGAAAAGAAACCAATATGCAACTTGTTAGGGAATAACTTATACATGCATGAGACATCTAGGTGCACAATGATTCTTTTCCATGAGTGCGCAAGTACATGAAATGTAATGGGTTACAAGACCGTTAGAATTCTCATGCATGGACCCCATACATACTGGGCACTAGGCTCATATAAAATTGTGTTTATGTATTTCATGTGCATGACAAAGTTCATCATGCACATAGGATCGTGCAACAGTTAGATCAAGATGTTGGTGTGGTACGATTTATTGCGTAACATGAAGGATATCTATATGCTCACTGAAACCAAGGAAATATTATTGTATTAGTTATCAATCTTTTGCATCATACCATTATTGGTGATGTAATGATGGAACTCTTGGTTTGAAATAGATTTTGTGAGTCCTTTTGAGAATGATTTTGGTATCCTTATTGATTACCATGCATGTTTCGGTAACGGTTCGGTCGTGCGAATTTAATTTGCACGCTTTTGCTGGTCAGCGCGAACCGTTTCGTTCAGGTACCCACAAACTCAATCTCAAACCCATACACATATCCGCATGGGTAGTAAATTCAAGACCCAAACCCTTTCAAAAATAAGCATGGTGTGTTTATGGTCCTTAAATGTGATGGATTTGGATCGGGTACCCAATGGGCATACCTAGATTGACATCCTTACCACCCTCTCTCATACATTCAAATATTTTGACTATAAAAAATACATTCATTTAGTTTTTATTTTTTACATATATCATAAAATACAAATTTTAAAAAACCACATTGATATCTCAAGATGATCGACACACTAACTCTTCTGATGTAAAATACTTATTAAAATTTGCTTCAAATAAATAAATGTATTTAATGAAAATAGTTGATCATCTTCATATTCAGATAGATCTCAAAGTGGAAAATATTTTTTTTGTTTATTTAATTTATATTTTAATACTTAGCTTTGAGAATTTTGATTTACTGTCATTTTCAGATAATATTTAACAAAGTTATTTAATTCTTTATCTTCTCAAAGTTATATATTATTGCAAAGCTAGATATTGTTATTGCGTTCAAAATGAACTACAACGTAAGAATTATTCGTGTGTTAAAGACGTGAAAAATTACAAAATCAAGGTAAATAAAGTTAAATAGATCGTATTAAAGATCTAATCATTTTATCACATAAATTATGCAAATGTTAAACAAAAAAATTATTTCTAAAAGCATCCTTTGAAAGCGTAGCATGATCAATTTGTATCAGAGAATCAATTGCGCAGGATCTACTATAATTGACTACATGAAGCTTGTGGCTCAAATCGGGTGAATAGATAAAGGTAGTTTCAGTGATCTTCTGGTTCAAGCCTAATTCCGTTGCCTATTTCTTTATCGCATTTGCCTTAAAAGCATGAAATTAGGTCAGCCTTGGTTTGACTAAATATGGAGACAATCACGAATACTTATCCGGAACAAATCCACCCTTCGACTAATACGCGAAAGATGGGGAGACGGGACCTAGAATCAGAGGTTTTTGGAGAGATGTGAGCCCCAAGTTGATGGGACCGTCCGACGAGATTTTCAAGGTTTCCATTCTCGTGCTATATTATTCACCAAAGTCGATCGTTCAACACAACACCTGCGGCTCGGATGAGTTGAGTATAGTTCCCCTCTGGAACACCCCCCACCCGTTCATCTTGGGAGAGCTTTAGAGAGACGTCTGCCTATTTATTTGCAGTTTTTTTTCGATTTATTGCCACATAATATATAATATAGGGGGAGTTCCTATTCCAATATAGAATTTGAAATTCTATGACTGACATTCCACGTTCCCGAAACGGATCCCCAGAAATATTTGACATTTTCGATGGTGCATTTTCCCATAAATTATCACAATCTATATTTCAAGTGTACATAAATAATTTTTTCCTCGCATGTATTATTTTCAAGTATTAAAAAAAACATACCAAAATATACAACCGGGCCAATGAAACACATGAAAAAATAACAAAGCCCTTGGCTATTCAAAATCTTGAGGTGTATTAGATATCCTTGTTCTTTCCTTTGGAAAAATTTAAGGGTGGATATTGGGCATCTGGAACAGGTGTGGTCAAGGGTAGTTTGGGCAGTACGCAACAAAGGAGTGCGGGGTCGGAAAATATCAAAATCCGCGGAATCTCGAAGAAGGCGCGGGTTCCTTCTTCTCCCCTCGTGAATTAAAAAAAAGAGATTCCTTTTTAATATAAATCCAAAGGGGCTCTGTCATCCGCCCTTCTCTCGATCTTATCCTTCCCACGCACGACGTCACCTCACCTTCCAGCGGAGGGAATCGCATCCCACGAATATTCACTGGACTCCCTCTTTTTCTCGACCCCACCTCGGCACCACCCCCACATTTTTTAAAATATTATATCGCACCACCTCAAGCATCTTCTAATTTATTCCAACAAAAAAAAATGTCAGCACCATTTATGCTCGCCGGCCAAATGTAAGTCGAAATTCCTCCAGGCCTTGATCGGATTATAAGGACGGCCGAGATTAAGCGAAAACGCTGGAGGAATATACTTTCAGAGAGAGAAAAATCTCCCCAGATCACATATAGGATATACCGACTTTATTCCCGCAATTAGCTTAATTAATTACTATTTATTTTTTGGATTGAAACGTGGAAAGTGACATCAGTTTTAGGCCAAATTTTAAAAACCGGACCTGGCCAAACTGGATAGACCGGTGATAATGTCGTTATGATGTCATCATTCTTAATCGATTCGGAAAAAATCAGACCGAGCTTAATTTATTGATCTGACCGATCGAACCAGTTTTTTGAATCGATAAAATCAGATACATATATGTAAATATGTATTTAGATATCAATGAAATAATCCGTTAAAATGTCAAATATTTAATAGAATAACATGATTGTCTATTTCAAGTAAAACTCTACAAAAGATAGTCACATTTTCTAGCATTATATATGAATATAATATCGTAATAATTTATCTATAGTTGCTTCTAGAAAATTACTCCAAGAAAGTAGTGGCACAAGTTATATATCAAAAAAGAGAGGGGCATAACTGAAATTGCAGAAGTTACGAAGGGTACAAGTGATAAAAACCATATTATTTTATTATTCAAACCTTTATTTTTTGAAAATATATTAAACCATCAAAAGTGTGTCAATCCGGGCCAACCCGGTTCGACCACCGATCGGGCCTGATTTTTTATTTTCTTTTTTTTTTTAAATTAATTACAGAAAACTGGCCGAACCGATCGAGTCGAGGTCTATTCCTGGTCCAACCAGTCTAACCGGCCAGTCAGGTATGATCTTTTAAACCATGGTTTTAGGGTCTATTTGGTGAGGAAATAACTGTTTGTTTAGTTAAATTCTACAACTACTCTTGGAATAATCATTCTTCTTTCTTTTAATAATGATCACCATTTATTTCAATTTGCACGAATTAATCACTGAATTAATCGTTCTACGGATTAAACTGGAAAATACAATATCGGATTAAACTGAACCACTGAAGAAAAAGTATATGAACCGGCTAACCAGACGGCCACTTTGAATCTAAAATATTTACAAAGTGTACATGAATACAATTGTAACAATTGATTGAACCAATTGAACTATAAATTATTACGTAGATAAATATATGGGATAAATGGGGTTATCCCTTAGGGGACTAACTTGGCTCCTCATGCTTCAATTTTCTCATTTTTTTTATTTTTTTTAAAATAAAATCGTGAATCTTCATTATATCCATATATTATGTCATTCAAATTTCGTGCCATACAGAGACTCCTACAACCTCCATCCAGACAATCATTTTTTAATGGTCGATGAAATTGTTGAAATCGACCCTGTCAATGGAGGCTGTGGGAGTATCTGTTTCATACGAAACTTGAGTGACATAATTTAGGGATATAGTTATGAAAATTCACGAAAGTATTTTTCAAAAATAAAATAAAAATAAGAAAAATAAGACGAGGGATGCCAAATTAGCTCCCCGAGGGGCAACCCCATTTTATCCTAAATATATTTATAAACATCACTATGTATATATGCACATCTTATATGCGGGGAAAATGAGCATATCTTCTGGGAGTATACAACTTGCAAGCTCTCACCAATTTCATCCCATTTTTTTGTTATTTATTTGAAATGAAACTAAGGAAGATTTAGATTACCATATTTTACCGTGATATCTTTTCAAATTTCTACTTAATTGAGATTTTCATCGTATCGTTCTAGATGGACATGTTTAGAATGCTTGTTTTACACTAAACTTGAAACACATTCCGGGTATTATTCTAAAGAAATCACCTCACAAGGATTTATTTAAAAAATATAAAAATTAAAGAAAAAGTTGGGAGCATGTTGGATACTACAAGGAAGCATGCTCATTTAACCCCCGTATGTAAGAACATTCTAGAGACCCTTAGGTCACAATCATTATTGAAAAAGATATGCATGTCATCCCATCTCATTATATTTGATATTCATTAAATAATTTCAATTTACTGTGTCTAGATTTAGTATTAATCATCAATACCTTTATTTATTAGTTTCTAATTAATATTTCACTGAACTAGATTTAGTCATATATTTGTAAACTCCAACGGGATTATATATATATATATATATATATATCCACCTTTATAAATTCAACATGTGTACTTTTTGCAATGTTTATATGGTTCTTTGTAAAACAAATTGCATAATTTCAATATAATTATTATCTTTCACATTTCCTGCTAATATTTTTTGAAATTATGGTGTATCAGTTTGATTTATGTAAATTTACACTCTTATGGTTAATGTTGTACGATATTCTGCAAAAAAGTCAATTAATAATATACGATAATTTTTTTTATAGAAGATAGCACATAAAAAAGTAAATACGACTTTAAAAGATAAAAAAACTATGTAAGATACATTTACAATTATGTAATGTACACACACCAGGGGGAGGGCGAGGATGCTCCTGAAGAGAAGCAAATACGAGAGGGAGAGGAATGGAGACGAGCCCCTTATTTTATATGAGCGACAACGAGAGCTCCTCACAATAGAGTTCGATGTGGGCGAGCGTATCCTTGCGGTGGAGGCCCACGATAGTGATGAGGGGGAGATTGAGAGGAGCATCCGCGAGAGGGGAAGGAGAGGTTTGTCAGTGACTAGTTGCTAGCTACCACCCTTCATCTTCACGCTCATCCATAGATGATATTGGGAGATGTGTAAGGATGAAGATGGGAATTATATGTATACAGAAGGAGATGAATGTTGATGAGAATATTTAGGGATGCTACTGATCATATTTACAAATATCAAAATAATCAAAGTGGATTTTTACCTAACCATGTAAGAAATATTTAAATACTTTGATTGTAACAACATGATTCAAAATAAACATGTGAGGAAGGCTTTCCTCCAGCATGTTCGACCCCACTTCATTTGAAGTTACATACACATGGGTCCTTCCGATGCTTTTAAAAGCTACTGTAAGTTTAATAAATATGTAACGAGTTCTATAAATTATAAATTGAACATTGTAAATGTTGCACCCCACAGTACCATATCACAAAGTGCGGTAGTAGCTTATACGTAGTCGGTATTACTACTAGATAACCTAGGTTTAAGCATTTTGGGGTGTGGTTGATGGCTCCAAATGGCCCAAGCCCAATAGGTTGTCTGGACCAATAATCCCTGGTAATTACAGAGCAGGCTTAGGGCTTAGGACGTTACATATGATATCAGAATAGATTCTCTCTAATAGTGAAAAGGATTGCCCAAGAGGTAGATCCACCCCTACCATAGAGTTAGGAGGACAAGATTGCCCAAGAGGTGAAGCAATCATTACTACTGAGAATAGGTTATGGGTCATTACACAACGAGGACGTTATGAATATAAGTGAGAGTGATTGTCACACCCCAAACATAGTACCACATCTAGTAATCACAAAGTGTGGTAGTAGCTTGTAAGTAGTAAGGGCTACTATTAAAAACTCATGGCTTAAGCTTTTTGGGTTGTGGTCAAGGGTCCTAGATGAGCCCAAACCTACAAGGCTGTATGGGCTAGTAATCCTTGATAATGGACCAGACTTAGGACCCGAGACGTTACCATAAAAACAGACAATTATAATATTTTGTATAAAGTAACATCTATGTGCAACTAACTTTTTTCATCCAATATAATATATATTTGAAAATACATTACAAGCAGGGGCATCTTCTGAGACGGTCAACAACCACCCCCTCTAAGTCAACAATTATCCCCTTTGATTAAAGGGGACAGTCGTAAATGCGCCCATGCTAGTAGAATCTTATCTGCATGATGGGGACACTAAATTGGGGACGGTCAGGACATCCCTTATAGAACTTCGAACAGGACGATCACGACCGTCCCCTCATATATTTGAAGGAAGGGACGGTCAGGACCGTCCCCTATAGCAACCTCGGAAGGGGTAGTCACGATCGTCCCTCCTCTTCAATAGGGGACAATCGTTGACCATTCCTTATGGTTCTTCCCATCCATCAAATCTCCTAAGACAAGGACATAAGCCTTTTGAGGATGCTCACAACCATTCCCTTCGGTCTCCTTCCCCATAAAATTCTGTCAGAAAGACATCCTCGTTCGGAGGGGATGATCGTGACCTTCCCTTCTAGTGTCTAAGGGGATGGTCGCCAGCCATCCCTTGTGATTCTCAAATCTCCTGAGATGGGAACAAAAGCCTTTCAAGGACGGTCATAGTTGTCTCCTCTGATCCCCTTCCCCCAAAATTCCATCAGAAAGACCTCCTCGTTTAGAGGTTTAGTGTCTATCAAGGACGATCGTCGATCATATTATCTGGTTCTTCCCATGCCCCGTATCTCATGAGATGGGCACAAAAGGCTTTCGGGGATGATCATAACCGCCCCCTTTGATCCCCTTCCCTCCAAAACTCCACCAGAAAGATCTCATCAGGAGGGGACAATCACAACCGTTCCTTCTAGTGTCTGTAAGGGATGGTCATCGACCGTCCCTTCTAGCTCTTCCCATGCCTCCTATCTCATGGGACGAGCACAAAATACTTTCGGGGATGGTTATAACCGTCCCCTCCGATCCCCTTCCCTCCAAAGCGACCGACCCAGACAAAAGTTACCCAAATTTTCTTGTTCTTTCCACACCACGCTCCCATATTGATGAGCCAAATTAATTCGACATCCAAACGGTTGGTTGTCAAACTTCTTATTAAATTCACTTCTCTACTACCTGTGACTCACATGTCAGAAATGATGGTGGCCCAAATAACAATGTTTCATACTCGCAGTTAAATGCATCAATTGTGTTTTCCATACAAACTAGATATGTGAGTTTATCTTTCGTGCTCCAACCGAATAAATTAGCATAAACTGGGAAATCATTGATAGTTCATAGTAATGAAGCTCACATTGTAAAAAATTTCTTCTTAACTACGTTATATATATGAACTCCAATATTCTATAGCATTTTGAATTCTTTAATTAAAGGTTGCATATAAGTGTCTACAGCATTTCCTGCCCCTTTTAAATCTGGTATTAATAAAGTTATCATCATAAAAGATGAGTTAATCGGCATCCAATAGAAGATTATATGTAACAGGTATTGCATGCCAAATAGAGTAACTTGTACTCATATTTTTGATTGGGTTAAAACCATCAGAAGTTGATCCAATATGATATTTACTTCTTTTAGAGAGCGAGAAATATCTGTCGTCAAACTTCATCCACTCCACAACAACTGATGGTTGTGGCATAAGATTGTGTGGATCATTCCTCTTGATATTACTATGTCATATCATCCATTTAACTGTTCTTTCAGTTGATTTAAACGGTGTAACCGAGATATGCGAGGAAAGAACCGTAATATCTTATCAAGTTTTTCCCTCTTTGATCCATTACTCAAGTTCCTATATCTTCTAGCTTTGCATTCTAGACTAAAAATCTAACTTCGAATTTTCTTTCCAATAAAAGATGCAGTCATTTGGCAATGCTTCATTTTTCATAATTTAATCCAAGAGATAGAAATATGGATTTAGCATCCTTCCAATCCTTTGGAAACCATTCAAAATTATTTAATATCCTCCTGATTAAATTCAACACATCAGCCATCATAATCACTATACAACGATTCTTCAATTTCATCTTAATATCTCCAATACAAATCGTAAATGAGACATTTTAATTCTTGGAGACAGAGGATTTTTTGCATTTACTAAATTTTTATGTAAATTATCCCGAATCAGTTCAATCCTTTCATTTGAAATAGACCGTTGAATAGTGATTAATATTTCAAGCATGCTACTACGATTATCTCACTCCATTAAATCCCACCTTGATCAATGAATACACTATTGTGTTCCTCTATATTATCATTTCCTTCACCATGATAAGTCTAATTCGTATAATGAAATCAAATTCCATTTAATATAAGGTGCTCGTAGGCTACACTATGATTGTTAGTTATAATGTTCTTGCATCTAATACATGGACAATGAATCTTATCTCCTTCACCTCCAACAATATGATATAGTGACTCACACAGAATACCCAATCTAAAAACTTGATAACACCTTTATTATATGTCTGATAATCATTAAATCTTTTGTCCATCCAACTCTTGGTCATTTTCTAAAATCGAAGATCCTCATAAATTTAAAAAAGTTACCAAATCTCTAGTCAACCCTTTGACGACATGAACATTAATAATACATGTCACAAACCCATAATTCTTGATCTACTACATTGACCATTTTCTAAGCATCAACTAATCAATTTCAACTAATTTGAGACTTGATTTCTCTCCTCTCTTCAACATCTAAGTACCTACAACAAGTTGATTCAAACTATTTGGAGACATGATTAAAATTAAGTACCTACAAACATTTATTTCTATCTTGAAAATGTTGTACAAGAAATTGATGCAAGTCTACTAAGTTGGTTGGATCCATATCCAAAGAATATATCAAACAATATATATGTATATATATATATCAAACAACTACTATTACAAATCCAATAAGTACTTTACAACTACTACATAACTTGAACATTACTCCTATAATTAATATATAAAAGAAATATAATATCACCAAGCACACTATTGGAAGGATCTAAAATATCAATCATAAACTTAATACAAGATTAATTTTTAGAGAAAAAAGATTTGATATCATAAGGTACCAGATTCATGTCGAAGGAGAATAGAGAAGAGGAGGGAGCACGATCGAATAGGATGGAGGAGGTCGAGAGATCCGGGAGGTCAGACAACTTCTTGAGAGGAAGGAGGGATGGGAATCTCCTCGTGAGGAGGGCATGGAATCACCCGAGAGGATGGGAGGAGGTTGGGAATCAGGAAGAATGGGATTGAAGCTTGGGCATTCTATAGTATAAGACCATCGGGGACGGTCGTGAAAGCATCCCCTGTGGTATGATCGAATACGATTCACTTAAGATCGTTCCATCTGAGTACCAATTTTTACATATTACCGCCAACATTAGCGGGGGGACATGGGGTATAACGATCGTCCCATCTATCAAATCGGAGGGGACGGTCATGATCGTCTCCTATGTTATCCATAAATCCAATGGTAATCACCTGTTCGAGACGTACACAAAGAGCTAGAGGCAACTGTTATAACCATCCCTTTTGAGACCATGCCTAAGGAAATGCAAACAATAAATACGTATAAAGGAGACGGTCGTGAGACCGTCTCCTCTATGTTCATAGGGGACGATCTATTAGTAACCGTCCCTTACGTTTCCTGAGGATGGAACGGTTTCTTGTGAACACCCCCACGGTTTTCAAGGGGTATATATGTTTTACAACCGTCCCCTCTGATACTATCAGGGGCGGTTTCCTTTTGACCGTCTCCAAAGATAAGTTTGCTTGTACTGATACTTAATTAACGTTGGCTTTCCTAAACTTAGAAAAGTCACTACCTCATTTGAAGCCCCCCCCCCACCACACACACACATACACACACTAAGCAAAATTGTCAAAAAATGGATGCATATTGCATGCGAATATCTATATAAATATGCATTTCATATTATGATAAATACATACTTCCATATACATATATTAGAGTGCATAGTATGCTTACTGAAAGTATACACCAATATGTCCCCCACACATTTTTTTTATTTTTTTTAAAATAAAATCTTAAGTAGAATTTGTGTTTCAAATTTCTATAAAACAAAGATTCCTAACGTGTGCCATTTAGAATGTATCAAATTTAGTAATTATAAGACCGTTAAAATTTGACAATATTAATGGATGGACTAGAAATATTGAATAAAGTTAAATTTGGAATGGGATCATAATACTATGCATTGATCTGAATCCCGTATGTTTCTTTTAAAAAAGAAATAAAGGAGTGAAATCATGCAAGTTTATGCTCGCGAGAGCATATTTCATTCCCCCATATATATTTCATTGCATATGTAAAATGATTTTTTTTTTGTAAAAATCATTCTCTAAAAATCTATGTACAAAGGAGCACATCAAACATATGACCTCTCTAATTCTCAGGTGTTCTCTTGGGGTCTGTTTGGTTACTGTGATGGGGTGGGTTGGGGTCATCTCCTGTGAATAGTAAATGTTTGGATGGTTATGAGGGCTGGAGAGGGTTAGCATAAGAAATGTGATGTGATGTTACAGTGATTTGTGAAGGAATTCCAATCCAGGAATGGAGAGGGGGAAACTGGTTATCCCGTGGTAATCCGGTAATCAAACGAACTCCATAAGTTTAGGAAGATATACATATACATGTTCATCAAAGTTCTAAATTTAGTCTACCACAAAAATATTACTAAATTTTTTCTTTCCAACTGATTATCCAGATATCTACTGAATAATCTTAAGTGCAATGCATAAAGTTCAAGAGAAATATCACTTCAAACCATAGTTTCAAATTTCATGAAATCTCGGCAAAATTTCGCCGAAATTTTGATTTCGACAAAGAACCGAAATTTCGAGCGAAATGTCGATATAAAGAAGGTTTCCAATCATTTCTTCACAAATAGTGGTCAATAAAGGCGAAATTTTATCAAAATTTCAATGAAATATCATATCATCATGGTATCGACCGATATTTAAGCCTTAACTTCAAACCGATGAGATTCGACTCTTTACTCAATTACGTAATGAAATCAAATCAGGAAAAAAGGGGTAAAGATATACTCTGGACTCTGGAGTTTGACCATCTTAACCGAATCTTGAGAGGACTTCCAATCAACTCAGACTCTTTCCATTACCAAATAAAATACCATCAAGGATTTCCCTTACCTTTAGCCGGAGATGTGTGAGGTGTTTCCAACACAACAAATGCCCTGCGCTGTACGCCTTTAGACCAAAAGTCTAATTTGGATCTCCCTCCCTCAACTTGAGAACCACGGGACATGACCTTTCCAAGAAAAGTTTTTCCTTTCTTTGCATGCATACCCCTGCCCAATGTTGGATCCTAACTCACGGCCCTCTTTGGAGTAATGCACATTCAAAATTGGGTAGCGATCACGAAACCTTTCATCATGCATTCACACAGGTGGATCACACTGCCGGTTACGTTGTACGTAACTGGGAGTGGAACTCCTACTCACATATAGGAAATATTAGTAGCCATTGGTTGCCGATATATCACAGATGACCCACACTTGACAATTCATCCTTTTTATAGCACTGAGTTTTTTTGAAGTATTTAGGTAACAGGAAAATATGTAGGGGTAAATGGGCAAATAAACCTAATATATTAAAGCTGTGGTTAATTATATGCAAATGTTTCGGGCGATAAAGAAAAACAAAATCAAAATAAGCAACCTCAAGATTCCAATCGTGTATGCGACGGCCCGACCTCGACCAACTCTCCTCCATAACCACCCACCATCACCACCACCACCACCACCAGCACCTGTACAAGATTCCAAATCTACGCCTCCACATATATTCCCACCTCAAACTTGGATCCCACGCACCTCCAGATTCCCCAGCCACGAGGAGGAGGACGGGAGACGTACACCGCACCGACTACGACGATCGCCACTGGAGATGGGCTTCCTGGAGGAGGAGATGGCGCGGAGGAGGCTCCACGAATACGTCGAGGCGCTCGAGGACGAGCGCAAGAAGATGCTCGTCTTCCACCGCGAGCTCCCCTTCTCGCTTGAGCTTGTATCGAGAGGTCAGTGTTTGAGGTATCCGGGTGTACCCACTTTTTTGTTTGGTCTAAATCTCTCGCTGTTTTGTGGGTTCGGCGCAGCTCTGGAGAGCTACAGGTTGCAGCTAGGAGGCGAGGCGCCGGCGATGGCGTCAGCGAGATCGGACTGCGAGGAGGAGACGTCCAGCGAGGGACTGGTTTTGAAGGAGTTCATACCGACCACCAAAGGTGGATCGGACGAAGACGAAGAGGAGGAGGATGAGAGAGAGCAGAATAGAGAGCTCGACCAGAGGGATTGGTTGCTATCCGTGCAACTCCACGAGCCACAAGTGGAATCGCCACCGGAAGAGGTATGCACCGCTTAATTCGCGTTCTTGGGGATCTGGTTTCCATGTTTTGGCGAGTTCTTGGAGGATCCGGTGAGAATTTTCCCGATCTGTAGGATCTGAAGGTCGTGAAGCCCATTGCGGTGGATGCGACGAGGACGACGGGGGCTTTCCAGCTTTTTGTAAAGGCGCCCACGACGGTTGCGGCCACCGCGAGCTCTACCGTGGCAACGGAAGGTAGCGGAGGCCGGTGCCGCAGAGAGGAGAAGGATGGACGTGGGCAGAGGAAGACGAGGCGTTGCTGGTCGCCGGATCTCCACCACCGGTTCCTCCAGGCACTCCAGCAGCTCGGTGGCTCCCACGGTAACAATCTAAACTCATATAGGATGTTTATGGTCTTGTTGTTTGATAGATTTCGACCATCTCTTGCAAGATTAAGCTGTTTGCAAGATCGTTTGTAAACCCAACATTTTTTTCAAAGGAAAACAGTAGAAAATTGAAGTTTTGTTATGATTTATGACGTGGGTTATTCCCGAAATCTGTCACAGTTGCGACCCCAAAGCAGATAAGGGAGCTGATGAAGGTGGATGGTCTCACCAACGACGAAGTCAAGAGCCATCTGCAGGTCCGTCCTCTCTCTTTTACCACTTTACTTGTACCACCATCTTTATTTAGACGAAGATTCCCGTACACAACGGGGAATCTTCGCGATTACTCGATCTCCCTTTGGATCGGAAGGACACGAGAGAGAGAGAGAGAGAGAGAGAGAGAGACTCATAGATGAAACTGGCGTGGAGAATCGTCGGTACGCGTCGACGTCTCCATCACGGGGGATATGCCTTGGGAGGCCGAGAGATCCTCCTTGTCGATTCTTTGCTTCCACCCTCTCATATGTTGACATCGATGGCTCCCTCTCATCCCACGGTCCTCCGCGTTTTCCGCATGCCTTTTTTAAAAAAATCGAAATCATCTCAGTGGATAAGATCGAGATGTTGGATTTCGAATATGTAATGAATACGAAATAACCATGGTAGTATTCGTTTCGGTCAAACAAGGTTGCCCTCTAATTTTTAGCAGAACTTAATATGTTGTAATTTAGTACTAAACGAAGTGATTTCACCTTGTCTAGAAATACCGTTTGCACACAAGCCGGAAGAGCCCACCTGCCCGACCAAATTCCAGCAGCAACTTGCAAACACCACAGCCTCAGTTAGTCTTCATCGGCAGCTTATGGACGCCGCCTGCCGGTCCTACGGAGCACTTGCCCTCCGCAGCAGCAGCAGCAGCAGCAGCAGCAGCGTGCCCGTCGACCGACCATGTATCGTCTTTTACGACGCTGCAGCCACGGAATAAGAAGCAGAAGCTGATGAGCTGCAGAGAAGAGCGCAGCATCCACAACGGCAGCTGCAATTCGGAGTCCACCGCCACCACGACATCGTCGTCTCACACCATCACCACCACTGAATCACCTCGAAGCTGATTATGTGTAGAGAGAGCCTCGGGGATTTTTCCCTTCTTCTTTTCCATTGTGTAGTTAAACGGAATTGGTAGATATTGTAAGTTGGAAGAGTTCTACTCGTATGAATCCAAACGTTCACCTGCTTCTACATCTTCTTCACCTCTCCAAACCACAATATCAAGCAGCCGGAGCGCAGGGGACGAGAGAGGAAGGCCCAGTTTACTGCAAGCCTTCGACTTCAATTCCGATCTTCATTAAGTTATCTTTTGTAGGCAGCTTGTTTCTCACAGAACGATAGAGGCATCATAACTTTTTGGGCATGAGATTTGCTTCCATCATGAGACGACATGAGCTCTGTCATGAGTAAGGTTGACGACACTTTTGAAAATAGGGAATTCTAACGAGCCAGATGTTGCGATCAATATCGTCAGAGAGGATCCTCTGTGGACCTGTGGTGCTGTCCCTG
This sequence comes from Ottelia alismoides, assembly GCA_037367405.1. Classification (NCBI taxonomy): domain Eukaryota; kingdom Viridiplantae; phylum Streptophyta; class Magnoliopsida; order Alismatales; family Hydrocharitaceae; genus Ottelia; species Ottelia alismoides. The sequence goes on along the minus strand of JAZKJV010001161.1, from coordinate 137,624 downwards.
TTGTGGTAGTGTGAGCCGCTCGATCTTGATCGCGCGGTTCACCCAATTCTGTACGGTATGAGCCCACAAAAAGTTCAAAATCGTGCAAATCGCTCGATCAAGATCGAACGACGCACACACCTACAATAGTCTCTGATGCCCTCTTGCTTGCAGCAGAGGATCAATCTCCCAATATCGTAGATAAGAATTGCAGTAAAAGTGGTCTTTGCCTAAGGATAGTGTACCGCATGATATAGAAGGTTGAAGTTGCACTTCAATGGAGGAGGTGTTACGTTGTTTTTTTTCTTAGGATCCAGATACTTAGCAATAGCCTAATTCATAAATTGTGATTACTATTCAGAATGCGAAGTAGGACAAAACAATTGAATAAATGCTCCAACACACATTATATTCATGGTTCCCAATAACTTATACATAAACAATTGTAATCACAGTCGACAACTTTAAGAATTACTCGAGTGAAAAACTGAAATGCGAAAGCTATACAAAATAATCTACAAGTGCAACACTGTACCTGCTGGTATAGCTTGAGTCACATTCTTAATCCAAAGGTCGAGTCGAGCTTCATTTTCACCTTTTATTCATGACCTTAGTATGGAATCCAATCTCATTTTACTTATGCATTTCATTTTAGTTGCTCAGGGATGAGGAATGTTTAAATATAGAGGGTTGATGAATATGTGATTTAGAACTCTAGAAGATGAAAATAGAGCTATGTTCCCAATTAACTCATTACATTTATTCATTAAAATTGTATTATTATCATTCATGCATACGTAAATAAGATTCATGTTTTAGCATGCATAATTGCATTAAATAAAGAAGTAAAAAACCTTGTACATCATCGCATGTACATTATCATAATTTCCTATATTTTTATTTATTATTCACTAACTATAAATAAAATAAAATCAACTTTATTATATACATATAACTAACATTAATCAATGAGAAATACCAAAAAATATTACCTTGTATAATTGTCCAATAAAATCCAAACCCTAGTTGGGAAACAAAATGATGTAAATGTCAATATCTCTCTCATATATTCTCCTATGGATCCTTGCTCACTTTTAAATTAATATACATTCAATTATTTACAAAACAAGAAGAAATTAGAGGGAATTAGAGTTTATATGTGAAACTTGGGTTTTGGGACCTAATTATATATTGTATATATTGATTGATTTAACACTATTATTTTATATACAAAAACAACCATTTTTTATTTATTTCCTTTTCATTTATCTTCTTTGATTTATGCTTTAAAGAAATGTGTAAAAATCAAATTAAAATTGAAGAAAAAAATCAAAGAAAATAAATCACCCTGAGTCGATATATATAGTATGTATATATGTCATACTTATTTTATTTCTTTATTATAATAATTATTAAAAATACCAAAAAATAGATTAATATGTATATAATTATTTTATATTTTATTTGATTTTATTTTGATTTTTATCTTATTTAAAAATGACAAAATTACAAAATACAAATATATATGTATTATATATAGAGAGTACCACCAAAAATACGTTTTCTACAGAAGATTTCTTTTGTTTCTGATTCCTTCACGAAAGTTGTACATCTCATCGAGATGAACAACTTTTATGGAGAATACTTTTTAATTTGACATTGTTTGCTATTTTCTATTGATTTTTCTTTTGAATTTTCTGGGAGCATCACGTGGCCACTTCTGGAACCGCCATGTGCCGCCCCCTTTTCCTTTCCTTTCCTTTTGTATTATTTTCACTTAATTTATTTTATTTATTATTATTTAATATTTTATTTAAATTTCTTTTCCCTACCATGTGGTAGCTCCCGATGCCTGCCACGTGGCAACCCCATTCCCCCTTTGCTCGCTACCCTCGGGCAACACAACTACCCACGAGCTCCTCCCTCTCGGCAGTGTCCAACCGTCTCCTTCGAACCTCTGCTCCACCCACGCGCGACCCAACCACCTCACCCACGCCCACAGCTCCCGCCTCATTCTCATTTAAGATCTTCGCACATCCGCACCACCTTCGTATTTTCCTCGCCCTCTCGCACCTCACCTACCCCACCTCCCCGTCAATCTCACTTGATCTAACCGTCCATAAAAGCACTTCACCTCCGCCTCACCACGATCATACACTGATAGAGGGAGGCCACCTCAAGGTGACAACGAGAGACTTACCATCGAGAGCAATGATGAGCTTCAAGCTCCCACAGTGAGATCCAAGGCTCGGTCGAGATTTGCTACAACAGATGCCACTACTATCAAGGAGCCTCCCTTACGACCGTCCACGGTCGAAGGTGAAGACCAAGAGCACGGATGTGCTCCGATCTCAGGCTGAATCCCTCATGCAAACCCTCTTTTCTTCTTCTTTCTTTTATGCTTATATTTTATGTATTTCTTTATTATTAAATAATAAATAAAAATTAGAATAATATTGTACATAAATTTATTTAACATAAGATATAAAATAAAAATAAAAAATAAGAGGAGAAAATAAAATAATTATTTTCCTTATTTTAATTACTTTTTTAATTATTATTCTTACATAAATGATTGTATTTCTCTTTGACTTATAAATAAAAGTTGTAGATCTCATCAAGATCTACAAATTTCATGTTTTAACTTTTTCCTAATTCTGCCTTCTTCCATTTCTTTTGTATTTCCTTTATTTTTCTATTTTAAAAAAAATTCACTGGGCCACGTCGCACCCCTAGAGCCACCCACATGGCACATGCTCCTTTACGCCACCCGGCCTGCTTCATGGTCGTTCATCACCCTCTTCTTAGCTCCATCTTAGCCATCCAGTGGCGCTTCAATCTCATCCCTTGGATATGATATCCAGATCAGATCGTAGCCAGCCAAACCTACTAAGTCCTAGGCCATTGGATCCAACGACTGGGAGCTCATCACCAACCTCCGGCTCAACTCCTCCCAGCAGTACAAACTGCCGAACCACCCTTCTTCCTCCCATTATCCCTCTGTCGTCAACCACCATCGCCGCTAACTGACACCGCCCTTGCCTTCGCCTATTATCCCCCTCCCAAGCTGATATCTCAACTACTCGAAACCCTGACTCCCATAACCACTAGGAGTGGTCAAAACCTCCATTCGAGTTCCAAAACTGCCACTTGCTCCTCCTTCAATTATTCCTTATCCACCGCAGGTGGCGGTTGTCCATCCTTGTATAAAGCATTTCCTTGCCTTATCCTTTCTTTCGTGATAGGGAATCTGGAGATTCAAGAGTGATCATAGATCATCTGCTTCTGATGTCGACCCATGGCCAAAGTGGCCATGCTATGGTTGTTAGCTCGACCGTTCAGGCTTTCTCTTGTGGGTGCGGGGATGAAGCGATGGCCTGAGTTTTATACGAAGCTCATCCTAAGACGATTCCTTCACCCTTGGTGACTTAGCTTCAATGTTAGATTTAATTTGTTCTTGTTCTCTTAAATTTCTTCTCGCATGTATGCACTCACTCACATCCGACCACATTCAAGTCTTCACTATACATCAGTGGTGTACGCTAGAGGTCACCTTTATCGTTCCCCAAGCACCAGAACCTCCCCTACTCTGATCCATCTTCTCCGTTAATGGCAGAGGAAACCCATCAAGGCCTTCATCCTCTATGCACATATGGGCCCCATATCACTCACAGACGCATGCACACATTTGCTTGGTTTGCTTCCATAACGTTTGCAGGTGATACCCCCTTCAATGGTTGGAGTTTCTGACCATGTTCCAGTCTCAAGTTCCTCCGCCAACGACTATACATTGATGCCTAGAGATCATGGTCTTCGAGTCTTCTCTGGCACTATATGCTCTTCGCCACCAAATGGTAGAGGAGTTCAAACCTTCAGCAAGCCCACAAGATGGCGGAGGAGAGATCAACAATTCATCGGATCTAAGGCTACGCCACCATTGTACAAGGAGGAGTATCATCCTCAACGTACAAGCATCGTTGGATCGCGGATATCTGACAGTGCACAATGATTCTAAGCCTCTGTGCCGAGCCTTTCCCTCAGTGGACCGAACCACGTGACGAAGCGTGGAGGCATGCCAAGTCTCTCTCGGACCTGCACTAACCCGAACCTCAATCCAAGTCACGCACACGTGCTTCACACGTGATGAGTGTTGACATTTGCATCCGAGCGTTGTCAGTTCATCCTAATTGCAAAAATACCCTCGCATAGGGGGTACTCAATAATTTCAGTTGGCGATTTTTAATATTTGCATTTTAGTCCATGTATGGACTTATGTGTAAGGAATGTATCATGCTTTATTCGCATTAATGCCTTTGGATTCAAAGTTGAATAACTTGCGCATATGAACTCTAATTGAAGTGATTTCAATTCCTTTTTGATCCTTATTTCATTATCTTTAATATGGCTTAATTTATTCTCTGATTTGATGTGTGATTATAGATTAATTATTCAGAGATGATTTATATGCTTTTATCCATATTAAATGAAGTTTTCCTTTTAATTAATTGCTTGATTGGATCTAGATTGTATTATGCATATTGCTTAAGTTATATGATTCAATCTAGGGAATATTTATTTGTGTATTTAATGGCATGTTCTTAGTTAAATCATTCTGTTCATCCTGGCATTATTTTTTACAAGCATTAAAATGTTTTAAAAATTATATCATGCTTCATTCATGCATGCATTTGTGATGTGCATTATTTTACCTTGTTTGATTCCTCTTTGACCTAGATTATTCATGAATAACTTAACATAGATATTTAAGCCTGATTAATTATATTATGGCTCGTGTCTTTGTGTTCGACCATGGACTTGCTCAAGTATACATTTAAACCACATTTTCTATGCGGTTCTGTATGATTGTAGAACGGTCATACTACAACAAGTAATTATTTACTCTGTCGATTTGTCATTCATCATCCGTCAGCTAGAAGACCACATGCGCTGCACGTGCCACCAAGGCAAATTGTATACAACCCCTCGCAGGTCTGGGTAATTTCCTTTTAGTCCACATAAGCATATTTCCTATTTTCATTTTATTTCCTGAAATCGTACTTTGCACTCCATGTTGCAACTATAATTTAAAGCATTATTTCACATCATATTTTTATTTTAAAAATTACACTTTGTAGAACCATTAATTCTTTATTATTGTTGATGATTAATGTAATCTTTTGAGCATTTCTTGATTCATTAGTATTTATTGTGGAGAAAATCTATAATATTTTACACATTCTGCTTTGGAAATTTGTAATAAATCGGTAATTGCTCTAAAAATTCTCTAAAAATCACATTAGATAGAATTATTTGTGTTCTATATTGTTTCCAAAAATCATTCATTTGCATTGCATATTTAGTCTGAAATAAATTGTTTTATGATCTGAGTAAATTATTTTTATTGACTCGTAACTTGATATTTTAAGGAACTAAAAATTATTCCGGTTTTCCCATTATCAGATCTATTTAGGATAATTTTTGTTTGAGAAATTATTAAGTTTTGATATTTTTTAAAATTTATCAAAATTACATAGTCTGCATATTTAATTTCTAGAAAATTCATTTTTAGAATTTTTTCACCTTTGTCTAAGTCACTTCTCTTTTTGTTCAAGTCACTTCCTTTTTCTTTGTGAGTATCGAAAATATCCCCATTTCATAGGTCCGAGATTCACATTTATGAGTTGAAAAAACCTGCATAATCAAACCCACAATCAGTTATTAGAAACAACATGTTTTCAAATTATTGATTTGAATAAATTGAAACCCTCATTATTGGATAATCATGATACTTCTCAAAGATCGGAATTCTTGATAACCTCCTGACAAAATGTCATAATTTTTGCATATCATTTGCACGAGAAATTGCTAAAAACCTTAAAAATGTTCATTTTTCTTGCATGCATTTTATGTCCTAAAAATAAAAGAAAAATATTTTTGATTTCATCTTGGCATAAATAATTAAGGAAAGTAGCCATCTATACTTATAAGTTTATTTGCTACATAATTTGGATTTTCCATATCAGGATAATTTGACCTTAAAACTGATATTTTGCATTTGCCTTCCATCGTATTTTGCATAACAAATTACCAAAAATACTCATATGAAAACCTAAGATCTTCATCACCTAAAATTGACCTAAGGAGATAGTGAGCTCTTGAGTTTGACCTTGGGCTTGCCCAAGTAAAATAAATTTGATTGCTCATATTTAATTAAAATATTAATTTAGCGTTTTTTCATTGATCCTAATTTCCCGCCTACAACGAAAAGGCATTGTTAATTCTCATGAATTAATTAAGGATAATTCTCGGATAATCAATGGTCATAGACGAGAAGAGCAGATTCGAAATGATTCGATCAGAAGGAAAGTTAGTGTAGCTTTGATAGAGGATAAGATGAGAGAGAAAACTTCTTAAGATGGTTTGACCATATGCAAAGGAGGTCGATTGCTGCATCAGTTAGAAGATACGAGATTTGGGATGCCGAGCCAGTTAAGAGAGGACGAGGAAGGCCCAAGAAATGTTGGAATGGGACTATCTAAAGGGATCTTAGTTATTTGAATTTAAGCTCGCGAATGACCCAAAATAGATCTGAATGGAGGGGAAAAAATCCATGTAGCCAACCCTACTTAATTGCGAAAAAAGGCCGTGTTGTTATTATTGTTTAAAAGAAATATTTACATGTAGTTAGTAATTTATGTAGGTATTTTATATATCTAAAAAATATATTTTTAGAGCTTTTTTTGTATTTTTTTCTTCGCTTTATTCTTAAGCTATGTACACAACATATTCTACTATAATACTACAATATACTATACGCCCAACTCTAATTGGTTTTTATAACTTAAGTTTAGTTGCTTGGAAAATAAAGAAAGGTGTAGTTACATGTGAATTTGATATATGTACAAGGCTTCCCATTTTTTTGTTTTGCATTTTTTTATAGATTTTGTATTTTTAATCTCAACCTAACTCCCTTTCATGTCAAACCCCCTCCTTTTTTTTCTTTAGAAACTAATTTCCCATACTTTGAGGATCCCACACGTCAAACTAAAGAAAGGATGCACATAATTTACAAAAAACCTCGCCCTAAAAATCCATATCTCATTTCCATATCAAGTGATCTCGAGATAGATTTACTTGTCATCTCAGAAAATAAACAAAGATACTCAGAACATCTCATGTTGGATCAGAAAAGGAAAAGTATCCATCATCATATTCACCAGTGGTTAGGGCTCATCTGTCAACTATGGGGATTAGGTCACGCCAATAATACCAACCAAACAATAAAATATAATGATATATTTATATAAGAAAACAATTAACCGTACAATGGTATCCTCTCCCCCTTTGGTTGTCAATGGAATGGGGACACGAACCGAATATACTAAACATGATTTTATCAAATCAAGATCTCGAGATCTTTAGTTAAAAAGGACGCCGATGTTTTAAAGAAACATTATATATTGGTTTTTTAAAGAAGGGCGTGATTTGGGTTATGGATATGCTAAAACTAAGGGGGAAAGAAGTTGAAGTGAGATGGTTTAAGATCATAAGAGAATATTCTTTCTTGTTGGATCTAAATTAGGGATGCAAATATGGATATAGGAATTATAGTATCATTATCTGTTTTTGAATACGAGTACGGATGCGGATACAGATATTGACAGATATTAAAACTATCTTACCATATCCTTAAAAACGGATACAGATGTAAAACAGATACTGATCGCATACGAGTAATGTCAGAAATACTCTGAATCGACTCAAATATATACTTATTGGATGGAAAATACATGATATAATTTTACTAAATGTGTTTGTATCATAAAAAATAATTTTTCACCACAAGTTTGAATGGGTAAGTAGGACTACATGTTAAGGCACTCCAGCTCCTTCTGGCTCTGGCCACATGAGGAGACTATTATTCTAGAATTTAGTAGCTTCTTAATATAAATAATTCATGGATCTTGTCCCTATTTGTCTCTTAGGAAGAAGAGTTCATGCTCGAAAACTATCAAGAACTAAATGAAAAAAACAATTTTCAATTGATTAACAAATTTTAGGGTTATTGATTTTCACTTTCCATAACATAAAGAGGAATTCCCTCTTTATTTTCCATCTTTAGGAAATGGTCGGAACGTAATGGTTTCTTTCTAAAATTCTCCTAAGCTTTCTTTTCGATTTTATATTTTCCTTGATACTTACAAATAAAGATACTTATATTTATTTTTAGTTCAGTTAAAGCATTACTTTTTTCCACTTTATTTTCCTTTGATTTTTAAGCTGATGAACAATAAAAATCCACAACTTTCCATTACAAGACAAAAATGAATTATTATTTTCTTTTTCCATATCCGATAAAATAAATAGAACCCATATACGTGCTAGTATCTGTATTCGCAAAAATATATATATTTGATGTTTTTTCCATATAATAGATATTATATATATATATCAGTATTTGCTAGTTTTTTTAACCATATTCATGTCCATATCCTTAAAAAATTGAAATGGTATCCGTATCCATATTTGTATCCACAAAAAAGGAAACCCATATCCATGTCAGCATATATGCATATATTTGTAATATGATCTTTTGCATCCATATATGCATATATTTGTCATAATAGTATATAATTAAAAAAATATTGAAGAAGAATACATTCCTTGACATCTGCAAGATGGAATCTCAATTCCTGAGGTACCTAAGAATGACTCTCCCCATAATGTGGGAATCTGATTTCCATTGTAGTCGTTATTCCTGCCTTAATATGATCTAACAAACATAGAAATAAAATCGACAGAAGAATGATGAATCCATTCTCGACTCTATTCCAAACCTAACAAACATGGCCTAAGTGAATTGATCTGCCTATGTAAGGGATTCCGTGGACGAATTATAATTTGCTCCGATGTTTTTTCATGGAAGGATATGAAATTAGCAAATGATCATATTCTTATCTTTTTTTCCTTTAATTCAAATAAGAATAAGAATAAAGATTTTAGATAAAAAAATCATATTCACCAAATACGGATAATGATGCAGATGCAAAATGAATATTCACAATATGGATACAAATATTTGACAAACATATATGAATTATCCATAAATCTTAAACATTCCTAACTTATTTAATACCAAAAATAATTGATGTTAAAAGCAACTTTATGTAACAAAAACACATAAATAAATAATGTAACAACTACATGATACAATTATTAACGTTTGAGCTTTAGGATGGAAGCAAAGTGGAATGGCACAAGGTCGTAACCTGAGAGGGGGAACTTTTCCATAGAGCTTTGTTCTCGTAACATCCGTGACCTAAAATCCGAACCGTTATCGAGAAAAAATGAGCATAATCATTTGTATTTTGATTTACTACAACTGAATGTGGAACATACAAATTCTTTAAGTTCGAGAAGCAGTACTCCTTCATGGTAGGGTGCATATAATAGACCTGCAAATGAAGAAAAGAAGAATGTGGGTGGCTGAACACAAAACAAATTAGTAATAGAACACAAACGTTTTTAACAGGTTCTGTCTCAGAAAACAAAATACAACTTGGGGAAGGCAGTTCCTCCAATGCATTATTTATAGTGCAAACTCTCGATAACCACGTACTTCGTTGGGGTCAGAGAATTAGGCCTTGTTCGTTTGGAGAATAAGGCCTGGAATAAGAGGTCAATTCCCCGTCCGGCACGGTTCCCAAGAGTACGGTTATCCTCATCCACATCTCATCATTTCACCTTATTCTACCCTTACTCCTACCCTTCTTCCACCTTATTATCCTTATTTCTATCTTTCCAGCTAAACAGAGAATAGATCCGTATTCTCCTTATTCCCCATCCTTATTCGTGCTTATTCCCGAACCGAACGCTATCTAAGAGCAGTTGTAGAGGAATAGCGATGCAGTGACCCTAACAAGCCATTGGCAAGGCAGTGTGGCATCCCTTTGAATTCAATCGTTACCATTTGAATAATGCCCTTCTTCACGTTATATGAGGGAAAAATACATCATTTTCTTTATATGGGAAAAAAATGAAACCATTAGGGCTTATGGAGTACGAGGTCAGTCCAATAGTCTGAAGGTGATCGTCTTTATTCCAAACCATGACCTGAAATTTCGGTAAAATTCATTGAAATTTTGATTGCCCGGATTTGTGAAATCGAAATTTAAGGTCTTGCTCCAAACTTCAGCCACGTGATGTTTCCTTACTCGGCAATAGCCCAGTAGGAAGATGTTCATGTGGTTCTATTACAAGGTCACGAATATTATGTATGGAAGCCAGTGGAGTTGTGTTCACAATATGACACGGGGTAGTTGGATGTAAGATGTCCTTTTAGCTCATGTTTTCCTATCACTGAAGGAATCATGTTGTTGACAGGATCATCAAAACATGCATTAGACAATAATCATCCAGATTGAACATGAATCACTTCAATAGCATCACATATTAGCAAACAGTTACTCAACCATTTCTGATTCACAGTCCAATTACAAAATGTAAACAGGAACCAATTCAATATGTAATACAACAAATTAGGGTAAGAACGTACAAGGGCAAAAGAATAAACCGAACATGGTAAATAAAACAGTAAATAAGTTAGAAAAGAGATCATCGAAGCGTCCATGAAAGATTGTCCTTAGAGAGGATATCACCCCCACAATACCGCTGCGTAGGGTACTGGCGATCCACTCCCAGGATATGATGGCACACGATCTTCGTCTGCGCAAACCGACGAGATCGTCCTCGAAAGTACCTCGAAGAACAACAACTGAGAGAAGAAAATGAATCGTCCAAGTCGATGTGGAAGAACAAAGAGCGGGAGTTTTCTTACGTGAGAAGAAATCGTGTACGGGGAAAGGGGTTTTAAAGACCTAGCACCGCTCTTCAATTTCAGTAACAACCCTCTCAACGAGCGTCAAGTTGGGCCAGTGGATGCATTGGAATTCCCACAGTGGTCGGATTACAAATTAATCCGTTAGTAATTTATTTGACCCACTAAACAAAACCCGCAACAAAAGTATCGAGATCCGAATTGAGTCTCCTGAGCCCGAGCATAGCAGAGTGCATTTGTGTGTAGTCGTCCATTTCTCCCTTCTACTATTATTACAAGAGCTTGGGGTGTGAATTCATATATAAGTCTATCAAAGTTTTGGAATTACAAGATGTGTTATTAGAACTCCACCCAAACTCACCTTGATTCAAGTTTGAGTCCCAACTTTCTATTAACAAAATTCGACTTCCCACTTGAAACCTATTTGTTAATGCAATATAATTGCATAGGTTTACCAAGTTAAAACCTAATTACATTACCATTAAATACAACATGATGGATGCAACTATCCTTTATAAGAGTGTGCCAACTCTTGCCATTTGTCCCATATCCTGTCATGTATATGAACATGTACGCGGGCTCAATAGAGGATGGCCCCTTGTGTACGATACACCAAGTTGATGATCGAGGGGGAGGCCTACCCTAGGGATAAGGTTAAGCTTCCAACATTAACCTACCTTGCCAGGACTACCAACATAGAAGTTCAAGGACTTCTACAAGGTTGTGCTTAGCTAGAGACTGAACACAGTGTAACCATGTAGAGATCCGACTTTTATCTTTTATAATGGTACTTTTATGTGCGGCTTATCTTTTTCTCATGTTATGCTCTTCCTCAATCAGCAGGATCTGCGGGTGTTAAAATCTTCCCCACTTAAATCTGCAATATTTTGCGGGTGTTAAAATCTTCCCCACTTAGCTCTGCGGTATCATCTTATCGGGCTTATTTTTTCTCAATAGTAACGGCAGTTTCATGCTCTCCAGTAGCTTTTATGTCGATCTTTTTCTCATTTTATGCTCTTCCCCAATTAGCAGGATTTGCGGGTCTTAAAATCTTCACCACTTGGATCTGCAATATTTTGCAGGTGTTAAAATCTTTCCCACTTAGCTTTGCAATGTCATCTTATCTTGCTTATTTTTTCTCAATAATAACAGTAGTTTCATGCACTCGAGTAGCTTTTTCCTCCATAAAAATTGCTCCACCTCTTTGGTAGCCTATGTAACAATCTGAAGGTCCTCGAAATGTTGTCGCTCAAAAAAGTGCTAAATACCTTTTATAGAGCTTTGAAGACCTCTGCGAGGCTCCCTCGCTGTCTTCGATACATTTCATCTTTTTTGGAGGCCCTTGAGAGATTACTAGTTAAGATGGACTGCAATAGATACCTCACACATAGGTACATTGTCATGTGCTTTATACCACGTTCGGTTGGGGGTTACCCCCCACTTTGGGTGGGTAACCCCCCCAAAACCTCCCCTTTTAACCCACTAGTGAGGCCCACTCCCTTCCCATCAAAAAAATTATATATTATACCATCATATTATCTAAAAATCATAAAATATTCAACTTCTACTTACTATTCCAAACTTCAATACAATCACATCACAACAACCACCCACTTTTTCAAATTTCAATACAATCATACCATAATAACTACCAACTTTTTCAAATTCCAATACAATCACATCACACAAACCCTCCCAACCCTTAACCCATCAACCAAACACACAAACACAAAATCGGGTTATCCACCCCTGGATAACCCACCAACCAAACGCCATCTTAGTGTCCAGGCTTTGTACTTGACCATTTTACCTTTAGAAGTGCATACTCTTTTAAAGGAGTATTTATCTAACCTACTCCAATGGCAGGTCCCACCACATACCACCAACTCGATGATTGAAGATCTTTGTCAGAGGACTCATACAAACTCCTGGATGAAAAAAATTTACCGATTCACCTGTCGAACTCTATTTATGACTTAGCCGGCCTCCCCTTCGGGCCCCTTATTATCATATATTTTAGGTGGGGGGCAAGGGGCTTTCTTCTCATGTTTTTGCCCCTTCGCTGCATCTGTCATAGGCTAGTGCAGGCGAGTTAATGATTGGTTTGTTTCTTGGTTGTATATTAGACACAATCTTCCCTCGATCAGAGGCCTAGGTTCTTCCATGTTGACCTCTGGATATGTGCCTAGGTCTACTTTCTTTGGCAGATAAGCTTTACAATCCAACTTAAGGAGATGGATTTGTGTCCTTGTGCACTGCTCATCTCATGAAGGATTTTTCTTTCTTAATAATGCACACCTCTTATAATCGACTATACATTTCATGAACATTCCATATGGAACTAGTTTTTTGATATGCTGAAATCTAATCCAAGCTCATATCATGCTCTTAAGAAATATTTTCTCCTAGTTCTTCGTAGGTTTTTCTCCTATGTAGTATTTCCATTATTACAAGGACATTTGTAATATCAAGGAAGGCCGTATCGATATCGATATCGTTTCGGTCCACCCGGAAACAGATATATCGGGATATATCGCCGATATATCAACGATATCAGCGGAAATATCGGAAATGGCTCAAAAAGGCCATTTTTGTCGTTTTTTTCCAGAAATTAAGATAATCCAAGATATTAAAACAACAAATAACCTACAAATACACACTTATGTCACACATATCGATCTTTTATAGTCCATATATCGCACATATCGGTCACATCGAATATATCGTTGGTAATGTTTATTCCTGACCTATAGATATCGAAAATGGATTCCATTCAAGTTCCTATAACATTAAATAACTTACAAATATACACTTAGATGACACATATAGATCATTTATGAAGACTATGATCCTTATATTGCACATATCAGTTATATTGAACATATCGTTGGTACTGTTAGTTGTTGACCTATATATATTGAAAATGGAGTTCATCCAAGTTCTTAGATCACTAAATAACTTACAAATATACTCTTAGATCACACATATCGATCATTTATGAAGCTTATCTCGCATATATCGATCATTTCGAACATATCAATATTAATGTTGATTCTTGGTTTATATATTTTTTTGAAGAATTGAGTTGTAGATATTGGAAATGGATTTCATTCAAGTTCTTACAATATGAAATAACTTGCAAATATACACTTAGATATTCATAACACAATTATAGATCATCTATGATCCTTATATAACTCGCTCATATTGGTCATATTAGTCACATGACATAGTGAATGGTATTGATATGAGTCATTTGACTCAAAAAAATGTACATAATGTTTAAGGAGACAATGTTTCTTTGGTATAAAGATTTATCTATTTACAGAAATAAATGAAAACTATTTAATTGTAAAAGAGGTTACCTAAAACCAAGAATTATGTGGAGGATCTGAATCGGCCCCCTGCCATGTTGTCTCTCATAGCGGATATAACATTTTTCAAGAGACATGATTCATAATAATATTATCGAGGGGGGGGGGGGATGAATTAAAATTGATTGGACACCCCCAAGTTGAAGAACCATTGTATGTACCCTCCTGTCGCACCGTACCCTACCAGTACGGGGGTCTCGCTGTCCGGATTCATAATAATTCATTGTGTGTTTTAATACTAAGGTGTAGCTAGATATGTGTTTTAATACTGGGTGTAGCTAGATAAGTAGTGGAATCAATCTTGCATGAATAATAGCATTGATATATAGAGATATCGGCGAAACATCAGCGGTATCGATCGATATCCGGGATTTTTTTACTGAATCCAGTCATTTTTTACCGATATGAGCCGATATGACAATATATCGCCGATATCCCTATAAAAGGATGTACTGAGTGATATCGAAACCCCTTCCTCGTCGAAATCGATATATCGACAATATATCGCCGATACGACCTGTCTAGTATCTCGGATCTAGATCCTAATTGTCAATCAGTGCACTGATCCAAACAAATAGCTAGATGTGGATGTAATCTACTTCAATAACTTAGCTGCCTAGTAGCAGTCTCGACCAATCTCACATTTTGTAGTTTTTCCATATGACAGTACTCATTTCAGGGTACTACAATGTCATAAAAAATCAATTCCACAGTTGAGCATACCCCTTTGCATGTAAATATATCTCGGATCCTCCTAAATATCCATTGTCTACATTTAAAAGTAAAACTCCACTTCCCTCTCACAATGGATGGATCTGAAGGGAGTCCCCCATGTCCCATGTGTCCCTATCTCCAATATTGACATCTTGTATTCCATACGTTGTGTTAATTGTCCTTTTTAATATAAAAAGAGGGTAAGATGTCAAGGAAACACGTACTCGTAAACTTCTAAATATTCACATTATAAAAACAATTCCAAAGATCAAAATTTCTTTAGGATTTTTACATAATCAATTTCATTCTCCATATACCCTGGAATATATACCGATTTTGTGAATGTCACATAGAACATATGATAGCCGCTACCCAAATATTAGCAGGGCTACTCCCATGTCCTAAAACATCTAAGGATTCCCAGAAACCAAATCGGTCAGATGTAGAGACCATCTCAACAAGCGTCGCATCCCACACCACAAAAAAGATGAGGGCAATGAGCACGAAACATCCCTTGCCCAGTCCAATCATTAGTCCAAAAATGGAACCATATCCATCATCTAAGACATGCTTCATAAAAGGGACCATATAAGAAAGCATCGAGAAAATCCCCTTCCGGATGTTGAAAAGCATAAATAAAGCTATATCCACTGAAGAGGGATCCAAAGAAACCCATAAGTCGAGCGCAAAGTCTTGCTAAGCAAATCAGACACTTGTCCCAAGATTTGGATGACCCACTTTGGTAAAAAGCATTATTCATCACGTCTAAACTCTCAATACAATCCCACCATCCTCCTTAAGAGGCCCAAAAGAAACGCGCGTGACTCCGTGGAAGAGGCCAAGAAGAAACGCCTTATAAGTTCCTCCAACTTCCCGTTATCCCAGCAGGTTACATGCACACAGATAAAATGAACAGCGTGATAGCAGAGAGGACTACAATTAACAGCACTAGGCGACCATCTCTTGAAAGGCAGGTTGGACACTAGTACCCCAACTTCTCCATTGCTCAATAATTGGTAACCATTCAGGATGCCAAAGTTTGCCTCCCACTAAGGGCAACCCGAGGGCCCCCACTACGTTTGCAATATTGTACAGACCTCCATCTTCCCCTCATCCATCGCAAAAGAAACAAAAGCAACATGGCATGATTAATCTTCATGCCTGAGACCAACCCAAAAAGCTCAAGAACAATGGAATTTCCCTTCCATAGAAGTAGCCTCACCCTCCACAAAAAAGATAGTATCATCAACATACTGGAGTATGGGAACTAGAATCTCTCATATGTGGAAACCTGCAATGAACCATCCTTCCCTTGCCTTTGTTACCATTCTTGCGAGAACATCTGCCACCACAACAAAGAGCATTGGTGTTTGCAATTAATTTAATCATATTAAATTAATCATCAATCCTATAACCAACAAACAATTCATTTGCTTGATAGCATATACACTCACTTCTTAATTGTTAAAGTACACAGAGCTTTCTCATGCTACCCTTCCTTGAAATGGATCTGGCTAGGTCGTACAAATTATGCTAACCGGAAGCACTTCCACTGCAAATGCGGTGCAGGGTGTCAATTAAGTAACTCATTAGCATATCCAAGCCTAGATACCATCACCGTTCCAATTGGAGACAACACAATTGATTCATTTTATACTAAGGGGTTTTATCGATCTTTCGATCATTTATGATATTATATACCCATCACTCGAAAATTTAGGTATATTAGAACATTTTAAATTTCCCTAAACATCTAGTCATAAAGTTAGCGTTGCATGTAAAAGTTGAACTATAAATATTTTAGTTTCAAGCTATGGTTCGTCATGAGGCAATCATTCAATATAAATTCTGCTTTGCTACACGAGCTGAAACAGGAAAATCATGTTTGGAGTAGCATGTATCCTCATAATGATCAAGTATGTGGCGGTAAGTGCACGGCTGACGAGGTTGACTACCCCCTCCCCTGCCACGGATACTACGTCCTCTGAAATGTGTAGAAACCCCTCTGTCACGAGATGCGGCCATAACCGAGGAGGTATGTAACTGTTGAGTGGCACCACCATGTGTTATAGAAAGCCTACTCAGCCCGTGGTACGCATCCTCCATCGGAGGTATAGTGGCATCCGTAAGAATCTGTAACTTGGTTGCATCATATTCATTATCAAGAGCTACCAGGAACACTCCAATCATCACCAAATCTATGTACGCCTTGACCTGCTCTGGAGAAGCAATCAATGGAGTGTACCTGTGGAGCTTCTCAAACATACCATTGGGAGAAGTGTAAAGGGTATGGAGAGGACGACCATTTTGCCTTGATGTGAAGATATCATGCTGAAGCTGCAGTATCTTCGACTCATTTTTTACTTGTGAGTAGGTGGCGGCGAGAATGTTCCGCATTGCCTTTGTAGTGAGCTGACTCAAGATATCATTGGCTATCTCTATGGGCAATGTCCCATATAGCCACACACACGCATAAGAATCATCTGCCTCCCACGGGTCATTGCCTCAAGTCTTGTCGATTGGCTTGTCCTGCATCAGAATATGCTTCTTACCATTGCACTGCATTAGACTCATGAATTGCATGACCCATAACTCATAATTAGTCTCATCCATCTTGACAACAGGCGTTGGACCTTTGAAGGTACCCGAGGATGTCACATCGACCTTAGTTTCAACTTTGGAATCTAACATGAGACGATGACTACAAACGCTGGGGTTGTAGACAAGGATAGATGCGTTTACACAAACATACAAGAAGATGATTGTAAGTGTAGACTCATGCTACAACCTCTTCCATCCACTAGAAGTTTCTCCGAGTAACTGGACTGGTTTAGATGATCAAAAAACCACCCAAAAACTTCAAACTCAGACCAAACAGTAGATCAAATCGGTCTGGACAGTGGCTTTTGTGGTATCTCGGGCAACATTGGTGGTCTCTAGGATGCTACGGACGAAGGTAATATCCCCTAGGGCCACAAAAGGTGGATAATGACCCCAAAACAGTAGATAGGGCAGCCTTTGGACGGCGGTGGCAGCAAACAGTTGTTGCGGCTGCTGTTGTCTCCCGGCAGCGGTGGTGGCAATGGCCGAAGTCTGCTGCTGCTCTTTCATGGCAGTGGCGACGACGGTAGCCGTTGGTTGCTGCTGCTCTCTCTTGAGAGGCGATGGCTAGGGTTTTGGTGGGGATGGGACACGATTAGGGCACATGCTTCGATCTAGGACCGTCGCTTGATACCATGTAGAAAGGGAAAAGAATAAATTATATTGTACTGAGACCCTAAGGCTCTCTTATATAGGAGAACATCTCTATTTGAAAATTACATAAAGTAGTCATAAGAATAGGTAAATATAAATAAACGATAAACGAAGCATATATCGCAACATATACCATAAACCCATATAATCAAATGGTAGAACACATCAAAAACACCTTGAAGCAAGCAGGAAGGGATAGGGGTTGGCTCCTGAGTAAAATCCCCAGCCTGTCCTGCAGAGGCAACACTTGTACCTATACCAGTTTTAAAAAAGATAAAAAGTGAACTGATACTGAAACAATGTAGGTCCAAACTTCTGTGCGCTGTGACATGATCTAGAAAATAAAACAAAATCTAGTACATGTAATCATAGAAATGTGAAATGTAAATGATTCATACCAAGAAGAAGTCATCGATACTTCGTTAAGATCTCAGCTCCTGTTCGTGTTATTAACAGTGAATGTTCAAATTGAGCCGCAGGACTGCCATCAGCAGTAAGAGTCGTCCAGCCATCATCCCATGTGATGCATTCAATACTACCCATTGTTAAAATAGGCTCTGCAAGGGAAAAATACCAACTAAATTCAGTAAAAAGAGTACAACACTGTGAATCCCCATTTTACATTTTTGCAAAAACCAAATAACAACTGAATGAAAAATAAAGGAAGTGGCACACTCCAAAGATAACAAAACACTGCTTTATTTGGTAGGCGTGGATTCTTCATCCGTCTCATTCTACCCTTAGAAGATGGCTAGAACTTTGTTCGGGGTGGGTTCCAATGGGTTAAAATTTTCCCTTCGCATCCCTTACTCAGAGGGTATAAAAGAAATTGCCACAGACAGGTGCATTTATTTCCAGTTTAAAACGTGATTTGCTGGCCATGTACTGTCTTAAAATCTGCATATTTAGTATAATGATTACATGATGATTTGAAAAACATATAAGATTTTCATATATGCAACAATGAACAAGGACAGTGCTCAAAGAAATTTGCTGCAGAAGTGTTGAGAGTTTGATGTTATGTTACTCTACAGTTTATTTGTTTTTCAATCTTTATTACGTAATGTAACCAATAAGGTTTATCTCTTCTACATAAGAGAACTCTTGGGCTCTATGAATAAACATATTTTCCCTCAACATGGTATTAGAGCGGCGGTCCTAGACTGGAGCTCCAACCCTACCTCCCAGCCCTACCTCCTCGCATCGCCTCACAGCCACCCAGCAGTGCCCAGAGGCACCGCCCAGCAGTGCAGCTGCTGCCCAGCACAGCTCTGCCGCCAGGTGCTGCAACCAGCAGCATTCGGCAGTGCTGCCGGCGCCGCCCAGGGGCATTCGGCACCACCCAGCGGTGCCTTGCTGCCCTAGTGCATCGCCTAGTCGCCCAACGCAACCCGTTGCCACTTAGCACGGAAGTTTTTGGCCTGATTCCGCAGTTTTGTCCTGATTTCAGTCTGAAAAGGGGCGAAATCAGCCTGTTGTGGGCCCTTTGAGCAATCTTTTGTTTAGAGTTGGTTGTGGTATGAATCTACGCCCACAATCACCCCTCTTCATGCCCATGTAGACACTCCATTGTCTGTCTACGGTCTCAGTTATCTGTCCACGATGCTAGAAAACATAGTTGCTACCCCATCCACCGGTGCCTTCAAGGGTCCGACACCTATTGTCAAGATGGATGGCACAAACTACGAGGTGTGGACGATGCAGTTCATGAATCTACTGCAGAGCCATGGTAAGAGGCATATGTTGATGCGGGATGAGCCGATGGACAAGACTGGGACCAATGCCTCATGGGAAGCAGATGATGATTATGCTAAAGTATGTCTATCTTGTACTGTTTCTGTTGAAATAGCCAGTGATATCTTAAGTCAGCCACAACAAAGGCAATGTGGGGCATCCTCGCAGCTACATACACTCAAGCATGGAATGAGTCGAAGAGCTTGCTACTCCAAGATATTTTCACAACCAAACAAGGTGATCGTCCTCTTCACACCTTGTACACATCTCTTCGGGATATGTTCGCGTGACTACATAGCTACATACCTCTGACGGCCTCACCAGAGCAGCATAAGGCCTATCAAGATTCTGTCATGATCGGGGCCTTTCTGGTTGCCCTTAACCCGGAATACAACTCAGCTCTCTCACTCTTGACTACTCGCATATGCCACCATACTGCTTATGGAGGAAGCTTATTGCAGACTGAGTAGACTGAGCATTCCCTCTCCTACATCTTCTCAGATGTTGTCAGTGATGGCAACTTCCCGTGGTAAAGGTGGTTCGCCTCAGCTCAGAGGATGGGGCTCACACGACGGAGAAGGCCTATACCCGTGCCAACCATATTTGAATTGTCATCAGTCAAGCCATTCAGAGGACACATGTTATTCCAAGCACGGCTTCCCACCAACCCACATGTTGAGCGGGTCCAGACTGCTCATGACTCTACCGATCATCATTTTTGACGATTTTGTTGCACGACTGCGAGAGATCATGCCCCCGACTGCTGAATCCTTTGGTACTTCTACTGGCCCATCAAACATTGCTGCTTCTGCCTCCACCAGCACGTCAGGTTTTTTTGAAAAAAAATAGAGGGTGACATCCCAAGAGGGGACCCACCTCAGAAAAATTGTATATATTAAAGGGGCTAAAAATTACACCGTATTGCAATCTCCATGATTTACAAAGCACCCTGCAATGTTCAATAACATTCTCGGTATGAAATGTATACCCCACAAAAATGGTACCATTCCTGACGCATCATATCACCTAAACAAGCACAAAAGGATAAGTGTTGTCTTCATGTCATCCACAAACCGATCTAATATCTCTTCACAAGCTGGGCAATCTTCCCTGATAGCCAATCAATGTTGGCCCTGCTCCACACCTGAGCCGAGAAAGGGCACAAGAAAAACATATGGTCCACGTCCTCTGACGTCGACCCACACCTATCACATGTAGCATCATTCATTCCCAACAGCTGCCCCTAGTGCCCTTTGGTGAGAATCCTACCAAGCCTAAACAACCACAGAAAAATCTTAATATGATTTGGTACTTCTCAATATCATCTGTGTGTCAATGCCAGCCTCTTCATCCACCTCAACCCCATCCTCCACGAAAAATCAACCTTCCATCTCCCCAAACAAAGTGATATCTGCCAGACGTCGGCCTCTCGAGCTGTGTCAGCTCCGTCTGAAGAGCCAGGAAATCTCCCACCCTCTGATCTGACAGGTCTGAAGAAAACACCGACGACTACACTACACTCCCTGGTCCCAAACATGTTGCATCATGCCACCAACTCCTTCCTATTACATGGCAGCTACAACAGGCGTGGGTAACGATCTCCCACCATCCCATCACCCATCCAATCATCCAACCAAAAGTGAAAGCCAACTACACACCTGAGTACCGGTATCAACTTTTTTTTGATTAAAAAGAGGATGAGCTCTCGAAGCGAGAGTCACCGCAGCCACCGTTTCACTACTAGAGTTTGGGATACATTACCTGGCAGTCCAAAAGCTATACAGTGCTTTACAGTGCGCTACAACATTTTTTGAGTAAAAAATTTGATTTTTGAACACAACATTATTTCTCCCTAACCAAATCGCCCAAAGGACAGTAAAAGGCTTGGAACAATCGTCCGATGATCCAATCCCCACTGTCCGAATCGACCTCCAGAAAGTGTTGCCCCAGTCGTCGCCACCCACGGGATCCCTGCTTCCTGCCATATGCGTGCCGACGTCAGGCACTTGAAAAACAGATGATCCGAGTCCTCCTCCATCATGTGGCATCTGCCGCAAAGGGTGTCATCAACGCCTAAGGTCTTCCCCCTCCTCACTTTAGCACAAGCAGTCCCTTCTTAAGCACCACAGAAAAATTGTGATCTTGCAAGGTATCCCAGCAGCCCCAACAATCTTCATGTCCTGGCACAGTTCCGGATCCTGGACAACTTCCATTGACAACATTTCCTTGTACGCTCGTTAAATCGAGAAGCGCTTTCCCTCTCACACAAAGTGGTCCTCACCCTGCTCCAGAACGTCCGGCATAGGCAACTCCTGTAATCTGACATACTCCTCTAACCGTTGATCCGACATATCAGACAAGAAGGTCGGCAACCACGTACCTGAATCCGCCACCTGTGCAACGGAGCTCTCCCTCGACATCATCAGAGCAAAAAGTCTCGGATCTGTCTCCCAAGATCCCCTCGCCTGTCCAGTCGTCGCGCCAGAACCTGAACGTACGCCCATCCCCTACCTTTAGGCGCAACCTGTGCGCGACTAAGGGCAGCACCTCTCGGATCCCGGCCCGGAGAGGGGATTCAAATCGCGCTCTCCTAGCCACCTATTCCCCTCCCACACCATAAATCTTCCTCAAAAGCCTTGCAGCCAACAAGCCAGAAGGGCCCCAGATCTGGATCACCCACATTGCCAAAAGGGCCTTGTTCATGGTCTGGATGTCACATATCGGATCAACTTAATCGCTATCTCTGGGATAATCTTGGTAATCCCCTTCCATTGTTGAATCTTTTGGTACTTCTACCGACCCATCAAACATTGTTGCTTCTGCCTCCACCAGCATGTCAGGTCTTTTTTGAAAAAAATGGAGGGTGGCATCCCAATAGGGGACCCACCTCAGAAAATTGTATATATTAAAGGGGTTAAAAATTACATCATATTGCATTCTCAAAGATTTACAAAGTACCCTCCAGTGTTCAATAACATTATTGGTATAAAATGTATACCCCACGAAAATGACGTCATTCCCGGCACACCATATCGCCTAAACAAGCTTAAAAAGATAAGTGTTGTCTTCATGGCATCCACAAACCGATCTAATATCTCTCCAGAAGCTTGGTCAATCTTCCCTAGATAACCAATCAATGTTGGCCACGCTCCACACCTGAGCCGAGAAAGGACACAAGAAAAACAGATGGTCCACGTCCTCCGTCGCTGACCCGCACCTATCACATGTAGCATCCTACATTCCCAACAGTTGCCCCCAGTGCCCTTTGGTGAGAATCCTACCAAAGCCTAAACAACGACAGAGAAATCTTAATGTGGTTTGGTACTTCTCAATATCATCTGTGTGTCAACGCCAACCTCTTCATCCACCTCAACCTCGTCCTCCATGAAAAATCGGTATGCTTTCTTCACTGAAAACCTTCCATATCCCCAAACAAAGTGATCTCTGCCAGGCGTCGGCCCCTCTAGCTGTGTCAGCTCCGTCTGAAGAGCCAGGAAATCCTCCACCCTTTAATCTGACAGGTCTGAAGAAAACATCGACAACCACACTCCCTGGTCCCAAACCTGCTGCACCAATTCCTCCCTATTACATGGCAGCTGCAACAGGCGTGGGTAACGATCTCCCACCATCCCATCACCCATCCAATCATCCAACCAAAAGCGAAAGCCGATTCCACACGAGTACCGGTATCAACTTAATCGCCATCTCTGGGATAATCTTGGTAATACCCTTCCACAAAGAAGACGATAGACGCCCTGGGATCGCCTCCAACGACATGGATATCCCGTAAATCTTTCTCAACAACCGGCACGCTAAATCCTCATATTTTCCCCAGAGGCGTACCACTCATTTCGCCATAAAAGCCTTATTCATCTCTTCCACCTATAGAACTCCTAGCTCGCCCTTCTTTTTTGCCTTGGTCACCTTGCCCCAATCGACCAAGTGGAAGCTCCTCCTAGCATGTCTCCCATTCGACCAGAAAAACATTCTCATTAGAACATCGATCTTCGCATGCACCCCAACAGGCAACATCCTTGTGGAGTAGAAGAAGATTGGGATGGTCGAAAACACATACTTCAGAAGAATCAACTACCCCCTTTGAAAGCATCGTTGCCTTCCAACCCGCCAACCTCCCCTCCATCCTTTTAGTAATACTCTCCCATCCTTAGACATACTTTTACTAGTCAATCTCGACCAGACCCTCCAGAGTGGATCATGGACTCTGGAACTTCTCATCATCTCTGTAGAGATAGCTCATAAATCGGTTCCTATAGCCAGGCAGTGTTCAGGAAATCGGCCTGTGCGGCCGCATAAGCCTATGCGGCCACCTTTTTGCACCACTTTTCTCAAGCGCAACATTATACGCCTCATGTGCATAAGCGAGCCGCTTATGTGGATCGTGCGGTCGCTTATGTGTATTGCTTATGTTTTTTTACTATTGAGTTGTTTTCTATTACAATTTTTTACTGCTTTTGTGCTATAGTTGTTTTTGAAATAATTATTTTTTACTGCTACAAGTTTTATATTGCTACAGTCTTATTTAAACTCTTGAAATTTCTAATGTTATATTATTTATACTGGCATATTTATAAATACAATTAGTTATACTTTAAACCATTTACATAGGATTAAATGTACTTTTTATTCATAATGTTTCACGATGATAATTTTATAAGATATGTTATTATCTTACCATTATGCAAGTTCTTGTGATATGTTACAAGATGATATTTTAGTTAATACATTAGTAATGTTATTTGTGTTGATTTTTTGGTTTTGTTCTGGATAATTACAAAAAAATCTATAATAATTTTTGTGTGTGTGTATATATATATTTAAATTAAAAATTAGAAAACTGCTTAGAACCACATACACCCCGCATATGCCTCCACATACCGCTTAATCACTATTCAGTGACTTGTTCGAATGCATATGCATACCGCTTTCCTAAACCTTGTAGCCATGTACTGCATGATAGATTAGTGGTGATTGTTGATGGGACACATTCTCCCATCACCATATAGGGGGAGGTCCATTTGACTCCGTCAATGTGCTTGCAGATTGTTCTTCATGCACCAGAGTTATCAATGAATTTATTGTCTATCAGTCATATTACAAAGATTAGAATTGATGTGCCATATTTGATCCCTCTTCCCTTATGTTTCAAGATATACTCACGGCAGGGTGGTTGGATGTAACTGTGAGCATGGAGCTATCTACAGGTTGATCCAGTCTCTTTTTTTGGAAAGGAAAAGGGGTGGCATCCCAAATTGGGACCCACCGCAAAATATATTAAACTTGAAAAGCTTACTTGCGTTATATTCTCCAAGATGTACATAGCACTCTGTTGTGCTCAATTACATTCTCAGTATAACAAGTTTGCCTCTCAAAAATGATCTTCAATAATAAGAGGTTTTATTCAGAAAATATAGCTTCTCATTGTAATGCCTTGTATCACTTTTGGGTCTCGCAGTAATGTACTCTAAAAACTTTTTAATGATATAGTTACTTGTGGTGACTTTCACATTGGGAGATCTCACTATTTCCTATTAAAAAAATTCCTCCATTCCTCGCACACCAAATTTCCCATACCAGCGCAAGCGATGTCCTTATGACCACATCCACATACCGATCTGATGCCCCTCCAAAAGCTGGCACAATCTTGGCCCCCAATCCATGAGATGCTGGCCACATTCCACACCTGAACAGAAGAAGGACAAGAGAAGAAAAGGCGATCCGCGTCCTCCACTGTCAACCCACATCTGTCACAAGCATCAACCTCCACCCCCAACAGCTGTGCCCGACAAACCTGTGTGAGAATCCTACCAAGCCGAAGAAGCCACAGAAATATCTTTATTCGGTTTGGCACTCTGCTTCTCCAAATCATCTAGTTAACAACAACAGCCTCTTCCTCCACCTCCTCTCCATCCTCCACCAAAAAACGATACGTCTTCTTCACCGAGAATCTCACGTCTCCCCAAATAAAGTGATCCCTGCTAATCGTCGGTCCCTCAATCTGCGCCAAATGCGACTGCAAGGCTAAGAATTCATCAACCCTGTGGCACGACAGATCTGAAGAGAAAGCATGAGACCACAACCCATGTTCCCAGACTTGTTGCACAATCGCCTCCTTGTTACATGCTAGCTGCCATAAGTGCGGGTAGAGCTCGCCCAACACTCCCTCGCCTGTCTAATCATCCTGTCAAAAATGAAAAGTAGTGCCAACTCCTAGAACCGGTCTCAACTTCACGACCAACTCTGCAATTACCCCTGTGATACCCTTCCACAAAAATGAAGGTAAAGGTCCCGGAACTGCCGTCAACGACATGGAGACCTCGAATATCTTTCTC
This sequence comes from Ottelia alismoides, assembly GCA_037367405.1. Lineage (NCBI taxonomy): Eukaryota > Viridiplantae > Streptophyta > Magnoliopsida > Alismatales > Hydrocharitaceae > Ottelia > Ottelia alismoides. The sequence goes on along the minus strand of JAZKJV010001161.1, from coordinate 111,381 downwards.
AGCAGTCTGCACACCAAGTTTATCAGATTTACCCCATATACGAACCACCCACTTTTCCATCAAGGCATTGTTCACCTCGCCCACCCGCAGAAACCCCAGGCTGCCCTTCTTCTTCGACGATGTCACCTTGCCCCAATCAACCAAGTGGATGTCCCTCCTAGCTTGTCTCTCATCTTCCCATAAAAACCTCCTCATGAGAGTCCCAATCCTCGTGCGCACACCCGTATGCAGTCGCCTCGTGGAGTAAAAGAAGATAGTACGACCAAAAGAACATGCTTCAGAAACACCATCTTCCCGCCTCTCGAAAGCATTAACGCCTTCCACCTCACCAACCTCCCCTCCAAACTATCCAACAACACCCTCCAATCCCCATTCTTCGATCTCTCCGCCACCAGGTAGCCCCAGGTACGTGATTGGCAGCCCGATCATTGGGCAACCCAAAATCGCCGTTACTCCCTGAATCTCCAGCTCTGCTAGACCAAAAGGAACAACTACGGATTTAGTTCTATTGATCTGAAGGTCCAATAAGTCCCCAAAATGTCCATAATGAGTGATGCCCGATGCAGTTTCTCCTCCTGAGCCCCCATGAAAAGAACAGTGTCATACGTATACTGTAGAAGCGAGATGGATATCTCCTCCTTATAGTCAGTACACCAACCCGCGCTTGTCGCCAGTCTCATAAAAAGTACCAATGTGTCCGCTACAACAACGAAAAGAAGCGGCGCCAACGGGCACCCTTGTCTGATGCCCCTTTGGGGTTGAAAGAAACCCCCTCCAGTCTGCCATTAACTAGCACGGCATGGGATGCCGTCATCACACAATGCTTGATCCGGGCAATCCACTGCTCCGAGAAGCCCCTCTTCGCCAAAGAAGTCCACAAGAATCTACAATCAACACTGTCATATGCCTTGGAAAAGTCCACTTTCCATAGCACCTCTTTCGTCTTGCTTCGTTTTCAGTCCTTCGCCATCTCAGATGCCAATACCAAATTGTCATCCATAGCTCTCCCAGGCACAAACACCAACTGCTCAGGTGAAATGATACAATCAAGCACCTTCCTCAGACGATTCACAAGAATTTTCGAAAAAATGGGTTATACAGCATTAGACAACGCAATCGACCAGTAATCCTCCACCCTGCTCGACGTGCCCTTCTTAGGGAGCAGGGAAATAAGAGCCTTATTCAATTTCTCGAATCTGTGGTTGTCGTCCAAAAACTCCACAAACACCTCCAAAACATCATGCTTGATCACCTCCCAGAACTCTTGTTAAAAGGAAATCGAGAAGCCATCCGGACCCGGAGCCCCATCCGCATTCAGCTAGAACGCCTGCCTGACCTCCTCCTCTGTGAAATCCCTCACCAGCGAACCAGCGTCCGACTCTGATATCCATGAGACGCCTCTGCCCTGCCCGCACCATCCAAACCCGGATGCATCGCCTGCCAAAATCCTGAAAGTACGCTCATAGAACCACCTCCATCGCCTGGTCGCCTTCGGCCACCTCCCCGCCGACCGAGACCGAATGTATAAAACTCATGTGCCTTCTTCCGTTAGCCATGGCATAAAAGAATCTCGTATTAGCGCCCCTTCCTTTAACCACCGCTGCCTACACCCCTGCCTCCAAGCAACCTCTTCTTTTTTGTCTTCCCGAAGAATCTCCTCTAGGTGGCCGCATCTCATAGCCACCTCCCCAGCCGTTAGCGCCCTCTCATCTTCCAGTCTATCCAATCTTTGCACCTCCTCTAGGGCCTTATACCACCTTGCCTTGTGCTGTACCCGATTCACTCTGTTAAAATTCATCAGAAATCTCCTAAGAGCTGACAGCTTGCTCGTGAATCTATACGTCACCGTCCCATTCGGCCGGCACCCAGCCCAGAAACTCGCCACCGCCTCCCGGAATCTTTTCTCTAGCAGCCAAGCCTTCTCAAATATGAAAAACAAGCGAGAACGATCCTCCTCCCCTAAGTACCAAAGTAACGGTGTGTGATCCGACTGCGACCTAGGGAGGGCACGGGCCCTAGCCAGCGGAAATGCCTCCAAGGCCTCAATAAATAACATGAATCGATCAAGATAGGATCTGAACCGCGAGTTATGCCACATGTAGAGACATCCCGCGACATCGACCACCTGAAGCCTCAAACCGTCGATCACCTCAGCCAGCTCCATTGAACCTCTGTCATCCCCACTGTGGCCCCCAAGGCATCCTCCGACCGCAGTGTCACCTTAAAATCATCGGCGATGAGCCAAGCCATATATGGGAATCTCGCCCTAGTCATCCACAACTCCACCAATCAACCAACACCAACGTCATTGCAAGAGCCATACACATTTGTGGCCAGTAGCCTCCTACCATCCCCCTTATGATACAACAGGATCGAAAGCGAGAAAGCCCCATGCACATCCTCCTCCACCAATTCCAGCTTGGCCCCATCCCATCCAATCACTAAATCCCCAGTCGCCCTGTTCGAAGCGATAGCCTCAAACTCCCCCAACTTACTTCCCTCAATCTCCTTCCACAACCCATCCATTTCCCTAGCGATTTTTGTTTCCTGCTTCGACAACAAGTTCTGCACCGCCAACCTCTTCTCGGCCTGACCCAACCCCCTGATATTCCATGTGATTAGCTTCATTTTGTCATCATCTGTACCCTCCAAGCTAAGCCAAACCAAGATATGACAAGACCTCCATTTCTGGACACTCCCCCAGCTCCAGCCCTTTCTCCCCTACCTCCATCGCCTCCCCTTCCTCATCCACCGCCGACGTCGCACCCTCAGACCTCACCGCCTTCTGTCGTGACATCAACGATTCTTCCTCTTTCTGCACTTCAAAAACAAGGACCGCACCCTCACTCCCACCGCACAGTGCCCCCTCGCCACCCAACATCCTTCCAACGCAGGGACCTTCCAACGAACGATAGATCTCCAAGCATCGCACCTTCCTCTCCTCCAGACTTCGACAAAAGTAGCTCCGGCTGAACTTCTCAAAAAAAAAAAAAGTAGCTCCGGCTGAATCTTCCCCCTTATTGCGGCTCATTACACCGCGCATCAGGCGAAGGCGCACCCCTAGAGAAGGCTGGCCCCCGTCCCAAGCCAACGGAGCCGCTCCACGCCTGCGAGCACCCCACTTCCTCAAAACTACTACGCTCCAACGCTCGGAGATCACTGGCATGCACCACGGAAGGAGTCGAATCGACATTACGAGACCGAGAAGCCATCTCCCCAGTCCCCGAGCCTCTTCGTTTTGATCACTCCACTCCTGACAAATAGCCCATGAGCACTCTTCGGACTCCAACATTGGGTCCATAACCTCCTTCTGATATGAAACGCCACCGTCTATTGGCTTTGCCAACGAGTCCGAGACCATGCGAGATCCACGAGCCCAAACAGGATGTTGCCCATCGCCAACCGGATCCTCCCACACATTCTCCCGACTGGGAGCCACCCCCCCCTTGGATCCGACCGAAAGATCGGAGGATCCGGATCGTTGTTTCATCTTACCCTATGACCCGATTAAGACCTCCACGTAGGACGCTTCACGCCTGATGCCACCTACTCATGCCTTGCATTCTTCACCAAAACTTGCACCTAAAGACAACCCATCCATTACTGATGCAATCGGTATTCAAAATTTTGAAAAGAGGTTGCTTCCCCTTCCTGGAAAGAAGCTCCTTCCACAAATGTTTTCGCCGACAATGCGCCTTCCATCTCTAACGACCCTCCGGCAGCATCGGCAACCCTCCGACAGCATCGATAACCTGGCCTTCCTCCCGCACATCCAAGACGAAGTTGCACCCTCTAAAACACGCCCCAAAGGCACTGGCAGAGCGCACTTGAGGTCTCAAACCCTCTGCAACCACCCACGACGGTTGTCTGTGCCGCAACCATCCGAGACGATCGCGTGCACCCGCAACACCGGTACCAGCATTTTCCAAACCGCTTCGATTCTCCGGCCCAAGAGTGAAGGCCACGGATCGAGACCGATCGACCCCACTGCCGTGAATCATGACAATATCACGTACCAACGGGTTCCTCTAGTGAACCATACAACCAACGCACTATGAGAGATCCAAGAGCCTCCGGGCCTCCCTCGGCGAGAGAACACGTGCGCACACCACGGGACCCTCCAACTTCACCATGTCACCCCCGAAACCGCTCCCAATTGCCTGCCCAACATCCTTCATCGTGTCCTCCAGGCACCGCCCTTCTCACTGGCACACCCCCATGAGCAATCTCCCAGTATTCACCCTCACCGCCACTGCCTCGATCTTTCCACAATCCCTCGATCACTTCGTCAAGCATCTGAAACTTTTGTGTCCGTTTGAACTGCATAGGAAACACCTAACTGGGTTCTGACAGCCCACCGCCCTGTGACCCCAACCACCTACCGCAAGCATCTCCCCCTGAAATCCGACCCTCCACCACTTGTTCTTGAAGCTTCACCTGTAGGCAAGGGACGACCCTGCTTAGACCCTTGCCTCACCCTCGTCCAACCTCCTGAGCTATCCCTCATCGTCTCCTCTCAACATAATATCGGTTGATCCGGTCTCTGTATGATGGTAATAGATCTCTTTCTGGTGAATCAAAATCTCTCCATACACTTGGCATCTATGCTTTGGTCATATTCCGTCGCAGAAGATTTATCATCTCATCCCTGGGATTTCTGTCAAGTCCATCTTTCAGTCTAAATCATGTCAGCTTGGAAAGCATCACCGGTCTACCTTTCCAAGTCGTCAAGGTCATAGTAGTCAGAGTCCTTTGGAACTTTTTCATTTTGATATGTGGGGTCGAAGTCGTGTCCTAGATCATCATGGCCACATATATTACTTAATTGTTGTGGATGACTTCTCCATATTATCATGCGTATTTTTGTTAAAGAATAAGTCTGATGCTAGTACTATGATTCAGAATTTTGTAATTGAAATGAAGAATTTTTTTCTCTAGTTCTATTAAGTATATTCATTCTGATAATGACTTGGAATTCTGTACTATTCAACTGTCCCAATTTTTTAGTTCGCTTGTCATCAATCCATCAGACCTTATGCCCTTACACTTCATAGCAAAACAACGCAAACACCATCATTTCCTAGACATCACCAGAACTCTTCTCATACAAAGTCGGGCTCTTCATTCCTTCTAAGGTGATGTCATGACAACATGTTACCTCATCAATCAAATGCCCTATGCCATTCTTGTTGAGAAGATACCATTCTCTCTTGCTTTTCCTGAGAAGGGCTTTTCTCTCTTACTACACGGATTTTTGGTTGTGTGGCATTTATCCACCTTTTACATCCAGGTCGTGACAATCTCACTTTTAGAGTTGTCAAATGTATGTTTATTGGGTATTTTCGTACCCAGAAGGGGTGTATGTGTTTTGATCATGTACAAGGTGAATACTATGTTAGCAATGATGTTACATTATTCGAGTCCATCATGTTCTATATTCCTACATGTGACAGGATGAGTCCCTCTGAGTTTGGGGATGAAGTTGTTCTTCAGTCCAGCACGCCTCAGGTAAATTCTGAAAATTTGATTTCCACTGATGGTACTAGTGCTTTGAATGATAAAGAGAAACATGTATCGCATGTGCAGGAAGATATATAGGATGGATAGGGACCACTACAGGAGAATGATCTGGAGTGGCATATCGCCTTGCGAAAAGGCAAACATACTTGTGTGAGACACCCCCTCGTTGGACACATGTCTTTTGCACGACTGTCGAAAGATTTCAGGATATCTGTCATGGGATTATCTACCATCTAAATCCCACAAACATACCATAAGGCCCTCAAAGAGAGCCACTAGCGGCTTGCCATGAAGAAAGAGATGGCTACGCTCCAGTCTCATGGGATGTAGACTCTTGTTTTTGATCCAAACAAGGCATCAATTGTGAGATGCAAATGGGTATTCATTGTCAAACACAGGGCAAATGGTTCTATAGATCGGTATAGGGCACGTTTAGTGGCCAAAGGATTTACACAGACCTACAGGGTGGATTACCTCAACACCTTCTCTCCAGTTACACGACATTCCATACCTGCAGATTCTATTGTTAGTTGCAGTGTGTAATTAGCATCTATTCCAACTTGATGTCAAGAATGATGTTACATATAGTGATCTACAGGAAGATGTGTATATACATCAGCCACTTGGGTTTGCTGCTGAGGGGCAGTATGTATGTCAGCTCCGTAAAGCTATATATGGCCTTAAACAAAGCCACAGGGCTAGTTTCCAGAAGGTGCCAGATCTGATTGAACAAAAGGAATTCATACGGTCAACTGTTGATCATTCCCTCTTTATTCAAAAGACTCAGCGATGTACATTTGTCATCTTCGTATATGTTGATGATATTATTGTTACTGAAGATGATATTCAGGGTATTATTGTGGCCAAGAACTTCTTGGGACAACAGTTTGTCACCAAAGACTTGGGTGAACTGCATTACTTTTTGGGTATGGAATGTGTTAGAAACAAGCAAGGTCTTGTCATGATCCAAAGAAAGTATATAACATATATCCTTTCATAAGCAGGAATGACAGGTTACATACCGACATCTATACATATGCATCCAAATATAAAACTGCATGATGATACTACGGAGGAGGTAGATAAAAGAAGCTATAGAGAGATGGTTGGGAAGCTTCTCTATGTTATAATTACCAAACCTGATATTCCTTTTACGGTACGCAAGGTTAGCAAATTTATGGAGCAACCAAGACAGATGCACATGGATGTAATGTACATGATCTTGAGATACTAGAAGTCTTCTCCAAGGAGAGGACTATTATTTAACATAGGAATTTTATTATCTGTCACAACTTGTGTAGATATGGATTATGTTGGCTGACCTAAGGACAGGAAATCTACCTCGGGAATTGTTGGGTTTGTGGGAAATTCTCTTGTATCATGGAAAAGCAAGAAACAGAAGTGATAGCAAGATCGAGTGCGGAGTCAGAATATAGAGCCATGGCACAGTACAAGGGCATCGATGTACCTCTACCCATGCAGTTGTTGTGTGACAACTAGACATCTCTTTTCATTGCAATAATCCAGCCCTTCATGAAAGAACTAAACATATTGAAGTTGATTGTCACTACACCCGTGATATGATTCAAAATGAGTTTATCACCCCTTCTCATGCTAGTTCAGGAGATCAGAATGAAGATGTATTTACTAAGGCTATTGCCTAAGGACCCTTTCACAGATGTTGTTCGAAGCTGAGCCCGATAGTCATCTATGCTCCATCTTGAAGGGGAGTGTTGAGAGTTTTATGTCATGTTACACTTTTTCGGTTTATTTATTTCTCGGTCCTTATTAAGTAGTTTACCCATGGCCTCAAATTTCAACAAAATTCCACCGAAATTTCCATTTCTTTAAGTCACTGAAATCGAAACGTTGCCTTATTTCTTTTTCCAGGATTTCAATGAAATATCAGCAAAATATCAATGAAATTTCATCAAAATTACATGTCAATTCAGCGAAACAACAAAAATGAAGGAACCTATCCTACGCTTTCATCGAAATTTGCATATGTTTATGAATTTTCACTTATTTATGCACTAATGCGTTGAGTTGTTAGATTGCTTTACATTGTTTAAAGAAGTTTATTTAGTTAGTTTCTAAATTTCAGATCTAAGTCCAACCAAATCAGTTAGACATAAGATTTAAAAGTAAATTCAATTTTTAACTGAAGATCTTTATATTTTTTATTTTCTGTTATTTTGATATATATATATATGTTTTTATTAGTTGTTATTATAGGTGTCATCTCATTCTCATTGAAGAGAAGCTCTTTCTTGGCCTATGTTCTTTTTTGTTATTATTGTACATATCACCATTCGCTTCATGTTCAAGAGGAGAAACCAATGGCTTCTAATTACGATACCAAATCTAATTCTGGTTCTGAGCAACATACTACTTTGTTGACCGATTGGATGGGAATTTAATGTAACATATCACGTTAATATCACATTATTAGCAAAAAATTGTCTTTATATCTCATTTATTGAGTTGAAGAATATTAGAAATCTTTATTTTTTTAAAAAATAAGTTTTCATGTAACTTCCCCAATTCCCGGCCATTTCACTGAAATTCCATCGAAATTCTACCGAATTCCTCTTTCTGGACTTACCGAAAAGAAATCGAAATCCGATATTTAAGGCCTTGAGTTCGCCCATTAGGATTTCTCTCTTATATATAAGAGAACCCTTGGGCTCTATGAATAAAATGTATTTTTCCTCAACAAGAAGAAAATGATAGAACCTTCTCAAGAAAAATGGAATGCATTCTTTCCTCGTTATTACTTATGTAACATAAATTTAAAGTCCAAAAATGGAAGTTTCAACATCAATCGAATTATTCATCATTATTTACTCGTTTATTAAAAAAATAGACCGTTAATAAGGGACACAAACTTCTTTCAAAATTTAAACGTCCTTTATAACATAAAAATAAAGTTTCAACTTCAGCTATACTTGGTGAAGAAAATATCTCCAAGTAAACATGAGATTTTAATAAGAAATTATGCTCAACATTGTTTGTAAAAAGAACAAAAATGGATTAAAAAATGTTCTATCATATTAATTTCGACCATATTAATTCCTCCTGTGCATACAATAATTCGCACCTTTTTCCTGATAACTTCCACTGTCCTGCATCTTAGAAATCGTCTAGGAAGGTAAAGTAGTTCTCAGTGGTGGCAATTTTCAGAGACCTTCTGAAATTCTTAATGTAATTACTCAAGCATTATTTTAAGGAAAAATATATATAAGAATATTGATTCTTAATGGAAAATATATACAATACATGTGAACAAGAATAACGTTTGCATGATGCAATTTCTACTACATAATACCTTACAAGTACAGATACAAAGAATGATTAGGAGCAACCGCTTATAAAACAAACATTTACTTAGTTTCATAATTTGTAGTGTCATCACCATAACCTTTTTATATAATATCATAATTTTCTGTGACTATGTTGATGGGGATATAGAGAATTCGTCACCTATGGTAAATGTTTGGCCTTCTACCATGCATCCAGACCTGTCGTTACCTATAAAATAAACAAATTCAAAGCAAAATATAAGACCAAGCAAGACAAGTAAGCAAAATATGTTTTCATGAGCTCTTCCTTCCAATAAATGGATAAAAAATGGAACTTCAAATCTATAACCTAAAAGTAAGATGTAGACGCATTTAACTAATAAAGTTTCGATGTGAATAAACTTAGCAAAGTACCCAGCAACTTATATTGACTTCTATGAATGCAACAGAACACAGTTGTCACACAATTCAAATTATATGATAATTTGTAGTTAAAAGTACATAATTTTCACAAATAGCCACGCCCAAGACAAGCCTTGATAGCCTTTATTAATATTTAGAACATGTATATGGCTGCCATCAGTTGCATTTCCTGAAACTAGCCCGGTAGCGCTCTTCACATTTATGATGTAAACAAGAGCGCACATGCAAAGCTAGGTGGACCAAAAAATGCACTCAGAAACAGGCGAGAATAAAACCATTTTTATGCATGTGTTGGGATAGGGAATCCATTAATGTAATGATTGTATACTGCACTACTATGATTGACCTCTCAAAGGTTTAATCGAATGTACACCAAGAGATGGATGCCTTTCAGCTCAAACTTTAAGACCCCAGAGTACATTAAATACTAGTTGCACGATGGTGCATTATAGCACAATTAGCATGATGCATGAACACAAAACTAAATTGGATCGAAACTTGTCAAAACAGTAAATACTCACGATGGTGCATTATAATTGGCTCAGAGTGAAAAATAGTCCCAACACCATGGCCAACAAAGCGTTCCACTACCTTGTAGCCATATCTTTCAGCATGCTCACTGCAAGATGGTGAAAACCAGTATTCCAGATGAGACTTTAGCATCAATGATCAGTGACTTTGTCCAAATCACGACCACCATTCAAATTTCCTAAAACTAAAAAAATCTTTTCAGAAAAAGTACGAATGTGAAGGCTTTTTTCAGTACATCAATTTACCAGATTTCATCATTTTTTATAATATGCATAGACAAAGCAACCGGTCTTTCTAAAAAATTCATAGGGATTACTACTTCCAGAAGAGTATCACCAACTAAGACAAAAGGGAAGCAAGCAATTTTCTTTAATCCAGTGGAAAACAAAAATGAGGACTTTTCTCTTTCAATTCCTTTACATGTGTTTATTCATTCAATGGAAATAGAAGGCAAAAAAATCCATCCGCATCTCTTTTGGCAAGCTGGCTGCTTTCTGCGGAATGTAACCAAATTTGTTACCCTTTGTTTCCTCAACTCAAAAAGTATAAGGACCCTGATTTCATTTCCCTCTTTTTTCCAAAGAACCTCTTTTAGGTTTTATATTGTATTCTAATTTTGATCTTCTTATCCTGCATATAGTAAAAATAAAATGCGTAAGTAGATGCAACAATTTCCATGAGCACCTACTAGGTCTGTGGATGGTCTAATTGGGCCAAACCATTGCATACGACATATAAAAGGTGGAGGGAAACCAAGTGGCTAAGATACAAATTCGAATTTAGACACTAGAGTGCTAAACTTGTTACAGTTATCAGCAGATAACTTGCACGTCTTTTACAATTCACTCCCTTTTTAGTCTGAAAAAGAAAACCTAAATAATCTCATTTCAAAAATATTCCTCTTATGTCGTATGAAATAAATTTTACATGATCCCCTTGAATCCATCTTTTCTAAAGGGTGAATGCATATGTGGACGAATCAACTTTTAGAGATGTTGATTAGATCAAATCAATGTTCGGATATGCATCCTAGGTGCAGATGTGTATTCGATCATTGGACCAAAACACAATTTCCATATGCGGTAATATGTGGTCCAGGCACATAGCCGGGCCAATTAAACAGCATATGTGGCCATATATCTGAACATGCAATTTAGGGTTTAGTTGGCATCTGTATATGGGATACCTATCTTTTTTTATTAATCCGTAATATCTTGATGACATATTAACTTGATATATTTTTTTGGTTAATCCTTAGTATGTTAATGACACATAATATAGGATCCATTTTTCTCAACACTTAATAATTAAATGTATGTAGCCCTTAATTTTTTTGTCTAGTGAAATTTATTCCAACTGACAGCAGTATGAAACTTTTAAAATTTTGCACTTCTAAGTTTTATATGCAAATATAGATTTCCCCTCTATATTTTGTGTCTACAAGTTTTTTCCTTATAGGAAATCTATATGTGCATTTTTAAGGGAAAAAAGGGGAAACAAGCAAAGGTGTCCATCCCAAGGTTATTATGTGCATATATTTTTGAGTCTATGATTTTTCGTGTCCACAGTTTTTTATCGTTTTTTGTTCTCTATAGGATCCATATATGCGTTGAACGTTTTCTTTTAGGATCCATATATGCGTTCCCTATCAAATCCATATATATGCCTTGAGTTCAATATATATATTAAAAAATAATCAATCCGTATTATCATGCTTTATGTCTTATAATGTTATTTTATTTAAATTTTTATTTTAGATTTTGTTAAATCTTAAATTATTTTCATATTATCGCATTTTATTATTTTAATACTTTTAATTTAAATACTACATACCGCATATAATCCAAATATGCCTATACTCTACATATCCAATTACCGCATGGATTGAATTATAAGTATAACCTTTTGAAGAAAATAATTCTTTATATTTAAAAAAATCAACCTCTTAAATGTTGATTAGACTCATAAAAAAGAGCAGATAGTTTAGACATCCAACAAGTCATTTACAAAGCTAGCCTCGACAAAAGGTTTTTCCTGAACGAGCACATTAAGAACATATACTTCATCCAACACCAGGATATGAATTCATACACAAAATAAAAAAATAAGGCTTTAAACATATTTTTTTGAGAAGTAAAAGGGTGGCATCACAACTTGGGACACACCACAACACACACATATATAAAAGTATAAATTTTACATGGTGTTATATGTTCCAAGTTCTACATAACACTCTACACTGCTCGATTACATTCAGAGAGTAGAAAGTATCCCCCCCCCCCAAAATGACATCATTTCAGGCACACCATATTTGCCCATAAGAGCGCAAAAGGAAAACCAAAGTCCTCGTGACCAACAATCACCCACCGAAACCTGTGCAGCTCCCACCCGATAATCCAAGGTATGCCTGCCCTGCACCAAACCTGAGCTTAGAATGTGCATGAGAAGAACAGATGATCCAGATTTTCCACCGCCTCTCCACATCTATCGCATATGGTATCCTCTGCCCCCATCAGCCGCCCCCCTACGCCCCTTGGTAAGAGTTCTGCCCATCCTGAATAGCCAGAGAAATATCTTGATTCGGATCGGGATCTTGTTTCTCCAAAACATATGCATGTCCACAGCCAGATCCTCCATTGCCCTCTCGGAACTCCGACAGCACATCCATCATACCCCCCTTCACCACCTCTTAGAACTCTCTGTAAAAACTCATCGTGAAACCGTCAGGGCATGGATCCCCATGTGCATTCAGCTGGAAAAGCACATGCCTCACCTCCACCTCAGAGAAGTCACCTATCAACAAGTTTATCTCCTAGCCAGATAGCTGCGACACTCCCTTCCCTTGCCATCCCCAGCCGGCCCATGAGCCCCTTCTCACAAATGCTTGAAAATGCGCACATAATGCCTTCCCTACATCTCTGTCCCCCTCCACCACATCATCACCAATCTCCGCCTCCTCCCACTAGCCACCGCATGGAAAAAATGTGTGCTTGCATCCCCTTCACGCACCCACCGTTGCCTGGATCGTTGCCTCCATGCCACTTCCTCCTCCTTATCCTCGCTAAGAATTACCTCCAGAAGCCCTCTTATTTCCTCCATCTCATCCTCCCCCAAATCCCTCTCATCCTCAATTCTGTCAAGTCCAGCCACCCCTTCCTCCTCCTTGGATCTTCTCTCCCTTCTTTTAAACCGGTTCTCTCTATTAAAAGCCATCAGAAATCTCCTAAGCTCGATCAACTTACATGCAAATCTGACCATTGCTGAACCCGACGGTCGACATGCATCCCAGAATTCCGCCACTGCCTCTCAAAATCCATCCTCCAGCAACCATGCCCTTTCAAACATGAATTACGAATGAGGGCACACTCCCTCCCTCGAATGCCACAAAGCGGTGTATGATCCGAGTGCGCCATGAGCAATGCCCTCGCCCAATCATAGGAAATATCAGGAGCACCTCTGTGGACATCATAAATTTGTCAATACGCGACTGCGATCTCAAATTCCGCCGCATGTACATGCATCCCGCAACATCAATCACCTGGAGTCCGAGCTCGTCCACCATCTCCCATATCTCCGTGAAGTCATTGTCACTCCCTCCTCATGCCCCTAGGCAATCCTCCGGGCGCAAAGTAACATTGAAATCTCCCTCGATGATCCACGCCACATCAAGGAAAGCCTCCCTCGCCAAAAACAACTCGTCCACAAGCATCGTAAAATTACCCCAACTACAAGGGCCATATACATTAGTGATAAGGAACCTTGTTCCATCAGCCTTACGTCGCATCAGGGTGGAAAGTGAGTGCAGACCCTGCATCTCTGCCCCCACCATTTCCAACTTATCTCCATTCTAGCCCGTTGCGATACCGCCAGTAGTCCCCACCGATTCAATCACCTTAACCTCCCCCAATGTGGTCCGCCCAATCTCATTCCACATCCCTTCCAAATCTAACACGACTTTTGTTTCCTGCAGCGTAACTACATTTATCCTTTTCTCCACCAACATAATTTTCGTTGCCATCCTCTTCTCCCTCTGCCCCAAACCCCCTGACATTCCATGATAACGAATTCATTGAGAACCGAGAGATCTCCCCTTTGGGGGCACGATTCTATGCATGCCACTACCTCCCTTCCCCTGCTCCCCCCATCATCCCTTGTCGCCCCGACGACGGCCCTCTGCATCCCCATCATTGCCCTCCAACCCCAAACCACCTTCCCAAAGCGTTGCCGCCATCCTCCTACCCATCACAACCTCTGAACTCTCCCTCCATCCTCCCATGATGTTACCCCTTTCAGTCAAAACCGTGTGGGGGTGCATCATCCGGATTCCTGTAGATGGCCGAACGTCGAGCCCTCCTCTTCCGCACGCTACAACGGGCATAGCGTATCCCGAAACACCCCTTCACCCCCGCTTCACGGCACCGCGCCCCCTCCACAGGAAGGCTCCCTTGCGCCTTCATCAAGTCACCCCAACCCTCAAGCACCTCCCTTGCGTTCAACACTATAATTAGTAACCAATGTGAAGGCATGTTGGATAGTGTAGTTGGTACTATATATGACGCATTTAATCAAGAGCTTCCATTATATCTTTTACTTAAAGTCAGTGTTGTCTATGTAGGTCGTCACTTTGATAGATTGTGATGCCCAAAAGCCATAAGATGGGTCCAAACACCTAAAAACATGTTGAAAAAACTGCATGTTAGATTTGACTAAATAATGATGAACAATATTTCAAACTGTGGCATGTTCCATACTTGCATGAAGTATGACAACTCAACATAGGACTCGTCACTCTCAATATAGCTAGCTTTGATGGTCCTCGACTTTACATTCTACACCCATCATATACAGATCTAATGACCATGGAATCAAATTTATCTAAAATGTATTTTTGCAACAATGCCGCCATAGAAATCCGTAATCCAATCTGATCAATTTAAATTTGTGACATAAAGCTAGCCAAGGGGTTGTGTTGATTCCAGTCAAGATCGACACGAGCGTGCTCTCTCCACTTTAGTTATCAAAGCTGAAAATCAAACAGCTTCAGATGAACACTAGCCTCCAGTTGCATCTAGTTGTTTCCTCAATATAGTACACATCGCAACACACCACTCATGCAAACAAAAGATTATTGTTGTTCGTCGGTTGAAACGACTTCATTGAGTATATCAAATCTACCTAACTCTTATACATGACTGAAAAATCCATGATTTATCATTATATTATTCATTTATTATCCCTCTAAATTAAACAATGCAATAAGATTCATTAATAACTAACATTAACAACTAACACCTTGTATATAACTAACTCTAATTAATTATACATAAATAAACCTATTTTGTTCCTTTATTTTCAGTATTTTCTTATTATTAAAAATCACATAAAAATTAGAGTAATGTTGTACATATTTGTTTTAACATTAAATATAAATTAACAATACAAAAAAAACTCAAATGAAATTAAAATAAGTGTTTTTATTCACTTAAAAATACTTAGAAAATTTTATCTATTTAAATATGACATATTTTGACTGTGTACTACAAGAAACTTGTAGATCTTGAAAAGATCTACAACTTTCATGTAGAACATTTTTTCATTTGAAACTTGTACATATTTTATTTTTTTAACTATTTTTTATTTTATTTTTCTTTTTTCCTATTGGGCGAGTCGAATTTCTGTCGAATATCGACATCCAGTTGAAATCGAAATTTGACCGAAATTTCGATCGAAATTTTGATTGAAATTCGACCAAAATTCTGTTTCGATCGGTCACCTAAATGGTGACCGAAACCGACATTTAAGGCCTTTTCGGCCATGTGGCTCTCTATGGAGAGACCACGTGGCATGGCTCTTCTTCACTCCTCACACCCTTCCTCCATCATTGGATCCATCTTGATGGATCAGATCTAAGTCATTCCTTCCAGCTTCGCCTCCCAATCCTCTGATCAGATGTTCAGAGTCCATCAGGGCCTTCCGTTAGCGCCTCGTCCGCAACCGTTGGATCGTTAGATCCAACAGTTCAGCTTTCATCTTCTTCCCCAACCGCACCTCCTCTGCACGACACACCTTGCCAACCGCCGATCTTGACCTCTTTTTCCCAACCGCTCCATTCACCCTCTCTGTCAACCGTTCAGTCCTCGTCAAAGCCCTAACCACCCTGGTCTACGCTAGGATCCTAGACACCACTATCCTCAAACATCCGGTCAACCTTGGCAGTTGAAACCTTGACGAGTGCTCACCTGGAACATCTCCCCTCCCTCTTCAAATACTTCCTCTCAGCCAAATTTGCGACTATCCGCCCTTGTACGGGGAGAGACTGAGCTTCCACCTTCCTCTTCATGACAGGAAGAGAGAGCGCGACGACAGTCGAACCCCCTCTGGCGTGATCCTTGGCATATCAGCCAAGTTGTAGCTCTATCTCTGAGCTGCTCGAGCTCAACCCCCCCCCCCCAAGGCTTCGAGCGACGATCCGGAGCTTCGAGCTCCACTCCCCACGCCCGTCTCCGCCATCTAGTTCCTCCTCCATTCTTCACCTTCTTCTCCAGGTAAGGCCTTCATTCTTAACTCCTTAATTCCTTCGATTTTTCACACCACACACACACACCTTTCTCTTCACTTGAAACCACACACACCTTCCCTGACCTCCCGACACTCACGCGTACCACTCTTCTTCTCCTCTCCGCTTCTCCATGCTTGAATCCACCTCGATCTTTTAATTCCCTCGCCAAGGGAGTTGAACCCATTAAGGCTCGATTCCAGCCACCTTGTCGGAGCCTCCATCACGCCTCTTTTTCATCTCCGTAGATTCATATTGAGCTAGGTCTTTTTTTTTTAGGCTCCAAAAAAGGGGGATACACTCGTTGGTGCTCGCCCCAAAATTATATATAACTAAAACGGAGAAAGAAGAGAGATACTTACATAGGGGAGGTGGGGTAGAAGGGAACAGAAGATGATTACGAATACAAGAAAGGTAGCCGCCACAGATGGGCCGTTAAACTAAGAAGTACACCAATCAGAGATAAGTCTAGTACCCAAAATGTTGACGTTCTCACGATAAAAACGCTGACCCGAGAAAATAGCGTCGTTCCTGGCACGCCAAATGCACCACAGCCGCGCGATAGGAGCCAAAATATCAGGCCTGGCCCTGTCCCTGTTCGACCAAAAGTTCTCGCAAAAGTCTTCAAGATTGTTCGCGCGAGCCCAAGCCACATCGTCCCAGACACCCGCAACCAAGGAGCAGCGAAAGAAAAGATGATCGGCAGTTTCATCGTCATCACAGCAAAGATGGCAAGAAGCGCTGGTCTGAGGGAAGAACCTGACGCAACGATCGCGAGTCAACAATCTCCGATGACGAAGTAACCATAGGAAGATGGCAATGCGCTCCGGCAAGCGCAAACCCCAGATGAAGGCACAGTCACGCACAAGAGGAGAAGTCGTAGGAGGCGGAGGAGGGAGCAGTGCCCGGTAGGCCTTCCGAGTGGAGAAGGCCCCGTCTTTCCAGCGCCAATGATCCCTCTGCAAAGTAGGCGTAGCAGCAGTATTTAGAGCCTCCATCATCAAAACGAAATCATCCACCCGCTGCTCAGAGAAGTTCCCAGAGAACCGAGGGCACCAACAACCGTCAGTCCAGCACTCCGCGACAGACGCGTTGATTGATCGGAATCCTCCTACAATGGTTAGCAACAAGACCAGCAATCCAGCACTCCGCGACATACCATTGTAGGAGGATAAGGGACCTTGATTGATCGGAATTCTTGAGAGCCTCCGGGCGAGTCTTCCATCTCCGACGATGTTGCATCGGTCGTCCATCTAAGATAGTTGTGCATGCCCCTGACCCTCCGAGCTCCTTCGCTAAGCTTCCAGGGAGCTTCTACGACCATCCATCACCTCGGACCTTCACGGAGGAGGTAGTAGGATCACATCGGAGCTCAGCCGCTCCACTACCGTGCACGGAGGTGAGGGAAGATTGGTGAGCTACAACTATTGTTGGATTAGATCTTCCTAATCTAATCTAACGGCTGAGATCCCCCTCTGAAGCAACATTTCAGACATGCGCTTCGGGCTATCTGAACCGCATGCGAAGCTACACCAGCATGCCACGTCGCCCGAAATACCTTGCGTCCCAAGCCTAGCCTCCATGTGCCCCGCCTTACGTGAGCGGGAATTTTGCAACGCCCGGTCTCAAGTTTTAAAGAATTACATCTAGGTCTAGTGCATGTGGAACTCGTGCCACCTGAGAAAATTAAAGATAAGCCCCATCGCCTTCTTTGAATTGCATGTATACCCATGTGCAGGGTAATTTACAATGTTCAGGCAGGCAGTATGCGGTATTAAGTCGGAGGGGTCACTGCATAGCGAGTATGTGGTATACGGGAGAGTATGCGGGGAGTATGCGGTTTTATGTGGTTTCATATTTTTTATTGTTAAAAATATAAATAAATATTTAATATTATGTTAATATCCTCTAAATATTATATCTCTTGATTATAATAATAAAGAATTGAAGGTATAAGGAACAAAACTATTAGGATAAAAAGTAATATAGAGTCAAATCATCAATTGAAAGAGCATATGGTTTTTTATTTCAAGCGGGTGGGGTTATTTGGATTTGGGGTAAATAAAAAAAAATTAGAAAAGCAGCTGAGTAGGCGGCCGCATAGGGGGTATACTTAGGGATGAGCATTGGGCCGGGCCGGCCCGACCTAACCCAAAGCCTATGTAACCCGGCCCGGCCCAAGCCCAAATTAAAGATGGACCGGGCTTGGGTCGTGATATTAGGCCCAACTATTTTTCGGGTCGGGCTCGAGCTTGGCTCGGCCCAGTCCGAAAAGCCCGCAAGCCCGGCCCGAATAGGCCCGAGTAGGCATATAAAGTAGTCTTGAGTACTCAATAATTATCTGTTTTCTTGACATTTATTGTGAGGACGGATGCATAGAGTTTTTTTGGAGATGGTGTTTATATGTACAATAGTTGACAGTCTAGAAGTTTGTCTTTTATTTATTATATGCATGGGAAAAAATTAATTGAAAAGCTCGATGGCATTGGATTTGGATTGGATGGAGGGTTCTTTATTTCTGTGTGCGGTCTGTTTTACGAGGGTGGTGGATAGGTTGGTGTTTGCAGGAACATCAAATTGTCATCATCTTCTCTCTCTCTCTTTTTTATTCGAGGCCATAGGGAACCTTTGTTCAAAGAATGACCTCGTGTATGTGTATAGGATAGCTGATGTCAAGGCTCAACAATATGTCTGATCATCTTATCGATCATGACAGGCTATTTTGGAAAAAAAATAGCGAACTGATTATACAAAAGACAGACGAATAGTTGAAAGGTTAAAAAATATGGTGGCAATCCTCGGCAGATTGGGAAAATGAATTTGATTGATTAAATTATCTTTAGTTCACTCTTGCAGATTGAAAAATTTGACATACACACACCTTGTCACCTTCATATTCTCTTGCTGTTGGGGTGCGGTACTCTAATTTTCCAGTCGTTAGCTATGTATTGATATAAAGTATTATAGTGGGTGTAGAAGATGCAATGGAATCATCGAATCCATGCTTGCAGGCAGCAATGCAACGGTGTCTTATCCAACAAATTAAAGTCTGGAGCTATACGTGCCAATTGATTTCAGCAACTAATCCCATCAACTAATTGTGGCACGTAGACTTGGGCCAGCCCGGCCCAAGCCCGACCCATAAGAATTGGGCCGGGCTTGGGCCGAAAAAAAGGAAAAACGTGGGCCCTTAGGCCCGACCCAAGGCCCGAATTCTTAAACGGGCTTGGGTTTGGGCCCTTAAGGGCCCGCCCATGCTCATCCCTAGGTATACTCGGCCGAATATGCAGGTCAACCCATATACATGATCGTTTCATCATACTCGGAGCAGCAAGGCTATTGAGCATGAGTATGCGGCGGGTATGCGATATACTCAACCGTTTTCCTGAACACTGGTAATTTACATTCATACCGACTACCGAGTAGCTTTTGTAAATAGCGCATTAGTCTTGTTTTGGACAATTATGTCATACTTTTATTTAGTTTTTATTACAATTATGCCTCTGACCTAAGTGTTTAATATTTTGTACATCTATTGTCCAAATACAATGAAATTAGTCTTATTTTAAAGGTCTTTTGATGATCTTTCATGTGATACATTTAGTTCTCTGATATGCTCTGTTATAATTGAAATAAAATTCAAAGAAGATTATTGGCCTTTAAACATGATTAGTTAAGTCAAACTTGCATGTTCATGGACTTTATTGCTTCATTAAACCATGATTTGCTTTAAATTATTTTAATTAATCAGGAACCTTGCCTATTCCTGATTTAGAACTAAATTAAGGAGTTTTAATGTGTTAAGTGATTAATTAATCATTTAATTGAATTGAATGATGCATTGATCGACATGAAGCTTTAATTGACTATATCTTTGGATCAATTTATGCTTTGATAATTTCAGTTGTTAAATAAATAATTCAAGAGCTTTAATTATGAGTTTGTGTTTGTCTTTGCATTTGTTTGTGCTTCATTCTCATTGTATAGCATATAATATAGTTGCATTAAAAAACAATAAAAAAAACCATGCATTCATATTTTGCACACTTGACAGGTAGCATCTTAGAGTAATTTGATTCGCATATTTAGGTCCCAATTAGATAACTTAATCAGTAGTGCCACTGAGTTCGACCTTGGATTTATCCAGGAAATTTTAGCTAAGCCACTCACCGTGGAGATAATTGCTTGGTTCTGCTCGACATGTAATTGGTTGTATTACGAGACACATTTAAGATAGCTGATTATGCATTTATCAGATGACACCGTTGCCGAGGACACGTCTTGATTAGCTTATTTGATTAAGCTTAATTATGTTGTTAAGTCAAATTTTACGCTATTTAGGTTAAGCTCGTTTTCATTGACTTGTGTTCTTTGTATTACGTCTTGTGCCATGTATGTGATTATAATCTTGATTAGTTGAATATCTCTTGAGAAGTTCTAATCACATGTTGTATTGACAGGGACCGTAGAGCGGATCGGAGTGAAGCGAAGCGGAGGCTCGAGCTTGGATCTTGAGCTGAGAAGAGTCAAGACAACTACATTAGAGAGATTTTTAGCTAATTAGAATAATAATTACATTTTGTGTTGTAATTATTTTTATAATTGTTGTGTTGTAACTTGTAATAATTGTAGGTAATTGCCGATTTAGAGCGGCTCTTGTTTGAAAGTTCGCGATTGTAAAGAGACTTGGACATTTCTTATTATTCGTGGTGTGTCGAGACATGTTTCACTCTCATCGAGAGTGGGACTCGACTTGAGTGGCGATAATAAGAAGCAGGCACACGATTAGATATAGATTCAAATATGTATGTGCCCCTCGTAATTTAAGCCACACTCTCATCTTAAGATTCATTAATGAGATGCATGTAAACACATACAACTTAGCTCAAACTAAAGTCCATTTCTTTCACGCTAATAGTACCATGTTTAGATGTGGTTTCCGACTTGCATGCATATAGTGTAATGTTTACAAATTCAGTCTTGCATCCCACATGGAAAGTGCTGGGAAGCGTTGTGAGTATACTTTTTTTCTGAGCATGCATCATTGATATCACGCTTACATTCTATTTTTTTATTCCCCCTTGATTTTATAACGTAAATCTAAAAGGAAATGGGATTGAACGTTAGGCGTGTATTTATGTGCTCACATTAATCAAAGCGACAACTTAACACTAAAATTGTCACTGAATTGAGCAAGTCGACCTAAATGAACTTGGAAGAATAATCACTCTTGTATTACGAGTGCATAAAGCCCTCATTGGACATGGGTACTTATCTCTAGAGAGAGTGGATGATGACGTAGCCCCTAAGGTTAGTGTTCAAATCCCTGAACTTGCCCCTTAAGTTTCCATTTCCGATTCTCATGGATTTGGGAGCTGCAAGGGCTTGCCTTCGACCTTAGAATTACATTTTTTGAAGAAAGTATGTGGGTGGAGTCCCAAAGGGATCCACATCAAACAAGAAATTCTATATAATAAAAGGAAAGGGTATATCTTGTTACATGATCCAGGTTTCTACACAACGCTTTGTGTTAATGCATATAGTAGTTTCTGTATCACTTCGTTATTTTTATTTTCAGTTGTATGCTTTATGTAATTTACCCATAGGCTACTTTCCTATATAAGAGAGCCTAGGGCTTATGGAATAAACAACTTGCTCATTTTTCCCAACATGGTATCAGAGCGACGGTCCTAGACCGGAGTTCTCGAAACCCTAACCCTACCCCACCCAACCCGCCGGCCTCTTCTTCTCTCTCTCCCCGATCGGCGCCGCCCTTTCTTCCGCAGCACGTGCGGCGGCGCTCCCTTCCTCTACGCGAACCTCTGCGCGCCTCTCCGATCGGCTGTTCCTCACGGGCGAGCCCCTTGCACGCCTACTCTGCGCGCCTCCCATCTCCTGCGCGGGCGTGTCCCTGTGCTGTAGCGCTATAGCGCTGTAGCATCTCCACGGTGCTCATGTCCCTCACGCATAACCTGTGCGGCTGCGCGTGAACTATCAAGTATAACCGCGCCAATCCAACGTGCCACCAGTGCACGCTACAGCGCACTACCAGTGCGTGCATCGCGCACCAGTGCGCCAGTGACCGTGCGTTCTCCCGGTTGAGTTTGCGCGTACGCGTCTGCCTCATGTACGCGTGCGCGTGCTAAGCCCTAAAGCGCACAACATCATCTTCATGGCTTTAGTTGCTTGAGGTCTACACGTGCAACTAAACCCGTCAATGTCATTGTAGACGAAGTTCATCATTGGTCAATCGCTCCAGTCTTCAGTCTCCAGTATGTCAGAAAACAAGTCGGATATCCCATCTATTGGCGCCTTTCGTGGTCCAGCGCCTATAGTAAAGATGGATGGTACAAATTATGAACTGTGGGCAATGCAGTTCATGAGCATGATGAAGTCAACAGGCAAGAAGCACATCCTTACCGAACCAGAGCCTGCTGAGAAGACTGGAGCCAATGCCTCTTGGGAGGCTGATGATGCATATGCCAAGGTTTGGCTATCTGGTACGTTGGCAATTGAAATTGCCAATGACATCCTACATCAACCCACAGCCAAGGATATGTGGGACATTCTGGCAGCTACATACTCGCAGGCGAAGAACGAGACAAAGATTCTGCAACTTCAGCATGATATATTCACAATAAAGCAGAATGGCCGCCCTCTACATTCTCTCTATACATCACTGAGAGGGATGTTCGAGAAGCTCTATAGCTTCATGCCCCTTACAGCCACGCCAGAACAGCAGAAGACTAACAGGAACTAAACCCGTCGAGTTATGCGCGTGAACTGCAGTTCCCCCGGTCGAGTTTGCGCCAGCGCGTGTGCCTCCTGTACGCGTGCACGTGTCCATCCCTAAAGCGCATAAAATTATCTTCATGGGTTTAGTTGCTTGAGGTCTACACGTGCAACTAAACCCGTCAATGTCATTGTAGACGAAGATCATCATTGGTCAATCGCTCCAGTCTTCAGTCTCCAAGATGTCAGAAAACAAGTCAGATATCCCATTTATTGGCGCTTTTCGTGGTCCAACGCCTATAGTAAAGATGGATGGTACAAATTATGAACTATGGGCAATGCAGTTCATGAGCATGATGAAGTCAACAGGCAAGAAGCACATCCTTACCGAACCAGAGCTTGCTGAGAAGACTGGAGCCAATGCCTCTTGGGAGGTTGATGATGCATATGCCAAGGTTTGGCTATCTGGTACGTTGGCTATTGAAATTGCCAATGACATCCTACAGCAACCCACAGCCAAGGATATGTGGGATATTCTGGCGGCTACATACTCTCAGGCGAAGAACGAGACAAAGATTCTGCAACTTCAGCATGATATATTCACAATAAAGCAGAATGGTCGCCCTTTACATTCTCTCTATAAATCACTGAGAGGGATGTTCGAGAAGCTCTATAGCTTCATGCCTCTTACGGCCACGCCAGAACAGCAGAAGACATACAGGAACGCGACCATGGTGGGTGTGTTCCTGGCTACACTCGATCCAGAGTATGAGGCGACACGATCACAGATTTTGGCCGACTATACTATTCCTCCCATGGAGGAAGCTTTTCATAGATTGAGTCGGATCACAGTTCCTTCCACGGCTGCGAATCTTCAGAACACTTCAGCCATGGCAGCCAACAGGGGTCGCGGATTTCATCATCAGGGCCGTGGACGTGGACCCCGTGGAAGGGGTGGCCGTACTAGGGCAACATGTACCTACTGTCACCGCGTTGGACACAATGAAGACACATGCTACTCGAAGCATGGATTTCCTGCATCCGAACGAGTTGCTGAGCAGATAAAGCCTCCATCTGCTGCTACTTTGGATCATCGGTTCGACGATCTAGTTGCCCGTCTGAGGGGCATTATTCAACCATCTGGTCCAGCGCCGACTACTGAGAGTCAATCTGATGCAGCTGCTTATGCCTTTGCATCTACCAGTGCTTAAGGTAGCATACTTGCATTCACCAGTAGTAGATCAGATACATTACCATGGATTATGGACTCAGGCGCTACACATCACCTATGTGGCGACCAAAGTTTACTTACAGGATACACTCAGATTCCTCCAGGCCGAACAGTAGTAATTACCAATGGTACACATTCCCCCATCACTGGTCAAGGGGAGATTAGATTGACATCTTCTATGCACCTCAAGAATGTGCTACATGCACCTGATTTTTCAATGAATTTGTTGTCAATTAGTCAGATTACGAAGGATCTACATTGTCGGGCAATTTTTGATCCATCTTCTTTGATTTTTCAGGACATCCATGCGGGCAACATGATTGGTCGTGGCTATGAGCAAGGAGGCCTCTACCGCCTGAATCAGACCCCATTCGCTGGAACCTCATCCCTTCCCACTGGACAAGTATCTACTTTATTGTGGCATCTGCGCTTTGGACATTTACCGCTTCAGAAGTTGCGTCGCGTGTTACCTTATGGTCTTCCTCACACACCTATCCAATGTGAAGCGTGTCAGTTGGGAAAGCATCACAGGTCGACCTTTCCCAGTCGTCCAGGTCGGAGTAGTACCTCCAAGTTCGAGTTATTTCATATTGATGTCTGGGGTCCAAGTCGTGTACCTGATCATCAGGGACACAGATTTTATATAGTATTTGTGGATGATTTTTCTCGAGTGTCATGGGTATTTTTGATGAAAAATAAATCTGAAGCAGGAAATATCATTATCCATTTTCTGAATGAAATACAAAATGTTTTCTCCACATCTGTAAAGTTTGTGAGAAGTGATAATGCTTTAGAATTGTGCACCAATGTCCTTGCCAATTATTACTCCTCAAAAGGGATTGTTCACCAAACATCTTGTGCTCATACATCTCAACAACATGGAATTGTTGAAAGGAAACACCGTCACCTTCTTGATGTCACAAGATCACTTCTTATACAGAGTCATGTTCCCTACTCTTACTAGGGTGATGCATTTCTCACTGCATGTTACCTAATCAATCGTATGCCTTCTTCTGTCTTGAATGAACAGATTCCGTTTTCCCTCATCCATCCCGGGAAGGATCTGTTCACTCTTACTCCTCGTGTGTTTGGTTCGGTTGCCTTTGTCCATCAGTTGTCACCTGGTACTGACAAGCTCTCTCCTAGGGATGTCAAGTGTATTTTCGTCGGGTACTCCAGAACTCAAAAGGGGTACAAGTGTTTTGATCCTCTGCGTCGGCGGTATATGGTCAGTGCAGATGTTACATTTTTTGAATCTGTTATGTATTTTTCAGCCTCGGGAGACCAGCAGCTACCACCTCCATCTACTGATGCCATATACATGACACCACCACCTCCAATGCCGTCATCAACACTACCAACACCACCACCACCACCGCCACCATACATATACCTGTCTCACCGCTACCGTTCCATTATACCCGCAGGCCTCCTACCCGCTCATGGTCATGACTCGTCTCCGAGCTCGCCTATGGTATGTAATGAAGATATTTTCTATTGATGGATCTGATGACATTTCTGAGCAGGATATGTTGGCAGGGGCCAGATGAGGCTACAGCAGATTTAGATGTTCCCATTGCTCTATGCAAATCGAAGAGAAACCGTGTTAAATATCCATTGTCAGCATATGTGTCTTTTGAGAGATTATCTGGAGATTCAGGACATTTGTGGTGGCACTATCAGCTGTAGATATTCCACGGAATTATCAAGATGCTCTGCAGGATAGTAGATGGTGGCTAGCAATGGAGGAAGAAATGGCGGCACTTCAGTCCAGAGGAACTTGGAGTCTGGTTCCTATACCTCCAGATGTGAACCCGGTGAGCTGTAAGTGGGTGTTTACAGTGAAGCACAATGCAGACGGCTCTATTGATAGGTACAAGGCACGCCTTGTTGCACGTGGCTTTACACAGACATACGGGTGGATTACCTTGACACATTCTCGCATGTAGCCGTCATTCCACTCTCCGGATCTTATTGTCAGTTGCAGTTGCTAGAGACTGGCCGCTCTATCAGCTGGATGTGAAGAATGCATTCTTATATGGAGATTTGCATGAGGAAGTCTATATGCAACAACCACATGGTTTTGCTGTTGAGGGGGAGTGTTCCAAGGTATGCAGATTACATAAGGCTATCTATGGCCTTAAGCAGAGCCCCAGAGCATGGTTTCAGAAGCTCTCAGACCTCTTTGAGAGACAAGGATACAAACGCTCTAATGCTGATCATTCCTTGCTTGTACAGAAGACTGCTAGAGGTATTATTGTAATCATGGTTTATATAGATGACATCTTGATTACAGGAGATGATGAGCAGGGCATAAAGCAGGCGAAAGAAAAGCTGGGAACCGAATTTGTCACTAAGGACCTTGGAGTCCTTAGATATTTTCTAGGGCTGGAATTTGCTAGAAATTCGTATGGATTAGTAATGTCGCAGAGGAAATATGTTACAGATTTGTTGAGTTAAACAGGTATGCTTGCGTGTCGGCCTGCTACGACACCAATGGATCCCAGTATGAAGCTCTATGATGATGACACAGAGGAGGTGGACAGGAGAAGATACAGAGAACTGGTAGGCAAACTACTGTATGTCACGATCACTAGACCTGATATATCATTTGCAATGAGTCGTGTGAGCCAGTTCATGGAGCAACCACGTCAGGTCCATATGGATGCAATACACATGATTCTTAGATATCTCAAATCATCTCCAGGTGCAGGTTTGCTATTCAAGAAGGGAAAGGAGATTTCTATCTCAGCATGTGCGGATGCAGACTATGCATGATGTCCCAAGGACAGGAAGTCCACCTCAGGATTTGCTGTCTATGTTGGAGAGGCTCTAGTCTCATGGAGGAGCAAGAAACAGACAGTGGTAGCTAGATCAGTGATGAATCCGAATATAGGGCTATGGCCCAGGCTAGCACAGAGATGATGTGGGTGAAGCTGTTCTTACAGATCTATGTCTTGATGTACCGCTTCCTATGAACTTGGAATGTGATAATCAGGCAGCCTTGTTCATTGCAAACAATCCAGCATTCCATGAGAGGACTAAGCATATTGAGGTTGACTGTCACTACATACGTGGCATGATTCAAAAGGGGTTCGTTGCTACATCTCATGTTACCTCAGAAAATCAAACTGTTGATATATTCACCAAGGCATTACTACGAGGCCCATTCCAGAAGTGTGCGTCCAAGCTGAGCATGATTGATATCTATGCTCCATCTTGAGGGGGAGTGTTAACGCATATAGTAGTTTCTGTATCACTTCGTTATTTTTATTTTCAGTTGTATGCTTTATGTAATTTACCCATAGGCTACTCTCCTATATAAGAGAGCCTAGGGCTTATGGAATAAACAACTTGCTCCATTTTCCTAACACTTTGCAATGCTCAATTACATTCTCAGAATATAATCTCACCCCACTAAACATAATAGCATTCCGCGCACACCAAATCGCCCAGAGCACCGCAAACGAAAGCGCACAATCTTCGTGGTTGTATTCACAAATTGATCTGATATCCCTCCAGAAACTCGCACGGTCCCGAGAACCGAGCCAAGAGATGTCTGCTCTGCCACATACATCAGACAAGGACGGATACGAGAAGAGCAAGTCGTTCGCATCCTCCTCCATGACACCACATCTACTGCACATAGTATCCCCCACCCCCATCAACCGCCCCCAGCGCACCTTCGTGAGAGTCCTCCCAAGCCTGAGTAACCACAGGAAAACCTTAATGTGAGTAGGCACCCTGCTCCTCTATATCCGAGAGCTTAGTCTCCTGAAACAAAGCAATATCCACACCATGTTCCCTCGCCAATCTCCTACCGCCACTCTTTTCTCTGCCTGCCCCAAACCTCTCACATTCCAAGTGAATAACTTCATTTAGGAACAAAAAGAAACACCCTTCGGAGGCACTACACCAACGCACCTCGGCATCTCCCTCTCCATAAAACAAAGCAATGTCCACAACCCGTTCCCTCACCAATCTCCCTACCGCCATTCTTCTCTACCTGCACCAAACCTCTCACATCCCAAGTGAATGGCTTCATTTAGAACAAAAGAAACACCCTTCGGAGGAACCACACCAATGCATCTCAGCACCTCCCACTCATGACCCTCAAAAGGTCCCCCTCCCAAGACAGGCTAGCAGCTTCCAACCCCACCTCCGTCTCCGCCCTTACCACTTTCCCCTGAGCCGGCTCCGGGTCACCCGCCATCTTCGCCCCTCTACTAAAGACGCTTCCCACCCAAGAGCTCCTTCCTTCCCCATAGGAGAACACCCCCACTGGCACGGAGGTGGATCCCCGCAGCACACCCTGTCCCTCCGACAACTGATAGACCCCCCTCTGCCTCCTCTTCTCCAAATCACACTTGGAATACTACCTTCTGAACCGCTTGGGAGGCTTCACGCTCAACTCGGCAACCACCGCCAACTAGAGATCCATGGAGTCTGGACCAACACGCCCCACGGATCCCTGAGTAGCTGGCACCTCGCCCGAACACGCTACTGACCCCCGGAAAACTGCCGCCCTGGGAAAGCGGTTGGAAAGCACACCCCCCGATGCCCACCAGGATGCCTCCACCAAGCCCTACAGCCGACCAACCTCCTCCACCTGGCATGCGGACGAAACACCAGCAGACCCTGCTGCCCTGTGCCACGAACTGTGCCTCGCCTCCAAAACCCACAGTGATGAGAGCCGAGGTACCGCCCCCGGAGGTTCGCCATCTCCTGTTGACCCGTCTTCGGAGGATCCGCAACCGGCCATCAAATCAGCACCATCAAGCCACGATGTGGAGCTCTGAACATTTGTGAGCAAAGTGCCCGCGGAAGACCCGAACATCCGGATCCACCCAAAGCCAAACTGGTCCGCGAGTGACCCGAATTCCCAGATCCACACAAGCTCAATCGGTTCCGCATCTGATCCGAACCTTCAAATCCGCCCACCTCCAACCGGGTTCGCGAGTGACCCTAACACGTCGGACCTCCCGCCATAACTTCCGAGAACATGGCACACTTCCCATGAATGTCCCCCACGCTACCTGATGTCCCCAACTTCCCTCCCGCATCACACAATTCAAACCTCGGGTTCTGCACCCCAAGGATTACTTCATTTGGCCCCTCCCTTCGAGTCCCTTGGAAAATAGACTCTCCCCGCCTTCCGTTTTTCCAAACCCCAGAGAAGCAGCAACCCGTCGCCCGGCCGCCGAACAGTCTCCCCGCCACGACCTCCGACCTAACCTCCACATCAAAGTGCACGCCTCCGATCATCACTTGGTGGAAGATCGGGAAAGACGGAGCCAACGCTATGCCCCTAACAAGCAGCCACGGCAACTGCCCGCAGCGCGGACCACTTGACTCCACCGCCAAGACCGCTGCCATCGAGCCCAACATCCTTCGCACTGCCTCGAGGTCTTTTGCAACCAGAGGAACACCCCTGACCGAGAAAATCTCCTCCCTCCGCTTCGTCACGCCGCCACCGTCTTGCAACAGGGGAGCCCGCAAATGGATCCTACCCAATGTCAGGCGAGAAAAGTCAATAAGCCTCCAAACCTCCTTCGGAGAAAGGCCCCGAGCACACACCAGCGGGCCATCCAGCAGAACCACATCACCGCAGAAGTCAACCCCAATCGCGCCACCGATGTCGGCCATGGCGTCTGCCAGCCCCCAGCCTGGTCCCGACACATGCCCACCAGAACCGACTTATCAACAGTTGTGCCCAGATGCGGGTCCGACGGCCTCTGATCAGGTCCTCCGTCCTCAGCGCGCCTAGCCACGTCGCCCTGCTTTGACAATCGCATGCTTCGACGAGGCAATGGAAACCTCTGTGACCACTCCCACCGCAGGTGAAGCAGCGAACCGGATCTCTACATACAGTTGCCTGATTCCCATGCCCGCCACACCGCATGCAGAATCCACCAAACCGCTCCTCCGCCCGCCCATCCAAGTGGAGCACGGGACGCATGCGTCGCCCCACCTTCGTCCGCCCCCACTCAACCCTAACAGCAGTGGAACCTTATTATAGTATTATTCACCTTAGAAATACATTTCAGTTGTGTAAGCCTGGTAGTCTTCTTAGAGGTGTAATACTGAAACATGATAACCCGCAAAGATCACCTCTTTGATTGGGAGTTATCAGAAGCAACGTTGGGCATATGGCGACTACATGTGTGTAATGCTTTGAAAGATTGGTCTACCACCAACTAAAATGGACAAGATAATTCGATCGAACCCTTTCGACCTTCACATATAAAGTCGGTGAACTCAAAGGGTTTGCATTGTGTTTGAATTGTGTGAGCTAACTCCGCACATTGAAGTGCACCGTAATACATACTTGCATCAACCCCTAGAAAATAGTGTCTATAATCTCTGATCATTTTACTCCCTTTTTATAGGAGCTACAAGAAAATCATTACTCTCAATGTCACCTTCTATGTCCAATAATCTTACAAACTCGTGCCATAATTAGGGTTGAGCTTCGGGCCGGGCCAGGCCCAACCCAACTCGAGCCCGATTTCAATTTACGGGCCCTTAGGCTGTGACCAAGCCTGCCAAATTTCTTAAATTGCGACCCAAGCCTGACCCTCAAGTACATGTATTGGGCCTGGTTGAGTCGGCCCGCTATATATTTAAAAAAAGGGATATTTACCCAGCGAACCCTGAAATCTTTCAAAATTACCTCTACGACCTTTGAAACATCGATATTCCTCCTTAGACCCCGTAATCTTGCTAACCATTACCGTGCAGACCCTCTGGTTAACTCCCATCCATTTGTCCGTTAAAACTAACCGGCTTCCGTTATATTTGTTTACATTATACCCAATTTGTTTGTTAAATTTACATTCATTGCCATTTCCCCTTGGATTTGGCCCTCCCCGCCGTCCTCCTCGAAACCTCAACCCCACCGTGCCGTCCAAAGCCCCGGCGTCGCTTCCCCTGCTCCCCCGCCGGCCCTAGCGCGCCTCGGCTGCCAGCCACCGGAGCCGCTACTACAGCCCGCTGGCTCCTGTCGTCACACTTGCTTGGAGGAGAAGGCAAGGCGGCGGCACTCTTTCGTTTCGCTTACGGATGTGGAGAACTACTACTTTAGTGACCCCAATGCCGTCCAACCGGGCAACTTCTCCGCGGCACTGGCGATGGATTTCTTCATGGCGGATGAGAAGAATGATGCTCCCGCTGCTGTGGATAACCTTGGGGAAGAATCTTCTGGTTTCAATGGCGAGGCGAGCGGTGGGGGTCAAGTGGATACCGGCCTCAAGTTCCTCGAATTGCCATCCCGTTCACAGCAGAAACCTTCGGCAAAGCGGAGGATACCGATGCCTGATGCCGATAGGGTCATTGCCAATGGCAAAGAGAGCAACGCCGGTCTGAATCCCAGGAAGAAATCGCGGAGCACAGCTGATGTGAGTATCCACTCCTCTTTTCTATCCAGGTACCCCTCCCCTCGGTGGTACGTGCAAGTGAGAGCTTTGCCGAGCAGGCAAGCCGCGTGGTTCCCAACTGCGGCCCGGACGAGCCACGGCCCCCTGACGATACGGTTCACGAGCTTGAAACGATGGTTACGGAAGGCGTCGTCGTCTGTGTATGCGAATCGGTGGAGAAGGGAGCCGGCAGGGAGGGGGCCGTCAGAGGCGAAGTAGAAAACGGCGCTATGGTGGTCGGAGCGGGAGGGGATCTGGAGGTTGACGGCGAAGAGTAAAGACTTTGGGGGGAGGGGATGAAGGTGGTGGTCGGAGCGAGAGAGGAGGGGGAGAGAAGAAGAAAGGAGGGCCCTTGGATTTGCTAGGGTTAGATTAACTCAACTTAAACCCAAACAGGTTAACTTAAAAAATCTCAAATTAACGGTAGGGTCTATAGGGTAAGACGGAGCAAGATTACGGGGTCTAGGGAGGAATATCGATGTTTCAAAGGTCGTAGAGGTAATTTTGAAAGATTTCAGGGTTCGCTGGGTAAATATCCCTTAAAAAAAAGAATTGTTTAATTTCATTTTATTAAACGATATTAATGCACCATGAATTACAAAAAAATTAAATGTAAAATCATAAATGCAATACACCGGATACAGGGGGTGGCACGACGGGTGAGGAGGAAGGGCCGAGGATAGAGGCAGGAGTGTAATGGGCCAAAGGTGGCGAGGGGCAGGGCCGGCATGCTCTGGACGAAGGGGAGGGGCACAAAAAGATGGGGGTAGATGACGTTGCGCGGCCAGCAACAATGATACTTGGGCTAGGGCGTCGAGGCCCTCAACTCACGAGGTTGGGGGTGGGCGGCACCATGACCATCCGGAGCGGAGGACGTAAGGGTGAGGAGGAGGGTCGAGGATAGGGGTGGGTCGTGGGCGACACCACGACATAAGGCTAGTCTCATGGTCCGGTCGGAGAGGGGAGACCGGGAGAGGGAGCTGGGGTGTGCGATTGTCGGGCTATGTGTGTGCTGGGCGCGCACGCACCCCACCCACTTAGGGCTAGACCTGGGTCAGGTTCGGGGAGGAAAAAAATTTCCTCCCAGAGGTAAGTTATTATACTTATTGCTCCTGGGCGGTAGGTAATTTTTTTTATTATATACCGTAGGTAAGCCGCCTCTTCAAGAGGCGGTTTTGATTAAGAGAAAGCTACCTCTTCAAGAGGCGGCTCTGGGCCAGAGCCGCCTCAGAGCCGCCTCTTGAAGAGGTGGCTTTTGACCAGGATAGAAAAAAAGAGAAGCAACAGCTCTGCTGCCAGCAAAGCTGTTGCTTCTCCCTTTTTTGAAAGTATAAATTTAATTAAAATCAAACAATATGGTATAACACAAGTTAAAAAGACATGATTCATATAATAATGGGATTTTTACCCGGCAGACCCTATAAACTTTGCCAATCACTTCCACGACCTTTGAAACAACCTAGTTCCCCCCCTCGACCCTGTAAACTTGCCAACTCTTACCCCATGAACCCTCCGGGTAATATGTTTTAAGCCGGTGGGGGTTCTTGGGGTAATTTATAGGGTCGATAGGGTAATTACGTTGTGCAAAAGGTCGTAGAGGCATTTTAAAACATTTATAAGGTCTGCTGGGTAAAATCCCTATATTAATTGGATAAAATGTTCACATACAATAAGGAAAATCATACATGGGAACCACAAAACTGAAGACAACATCCCAAGTCTTATAAAGAGACATTTACATACGAAGTTCATATAAAATTGGCACGCATGCCTTATATTACAAAAATAACATAGATATCGATCTAGATTTTACGCTCCCTTCTCCGTTTGTATTGTAATTTGACTGGTCTGTCATCGATCATCGATGTCTCAATGGCTCAAATCCATGAAGTTGACTGTATCGATCGTTATCAGCAATGTTGCTCGTATCCGTTCCTTCTGCTCCGAAGAAGTCCAATGGGAGGGTGAGTGACGCGAAGGTCCTGCATCCATAACTACTCGATCCCTCTGTGGTTCATGCAATGTGGTAGGATCCCTAAACGAGTCATACTCAGGAATGGGAGTCTCAAATTCTTTGCCGGATTGCGGTGCTAGCTGCATCTCAACCGAGACATCTCCCTCGCTAGAAGTCCTTTGTCGTTTGTCGATGAGCTCGTCTCCGTCCACGTCCTCAAACACGTGAACGACGTTGAGATGCAGCTTCTACCTCGACATCTTCCTCGACAACCTCCTCATCTGGACCGTCTCTGAATTGCCACTGTGTAGACTCACATAAACATGAACTTGCTTTAGTGACAAGCTCTCTAATCAGTGGAGCATCATCATCACAAAGATGTACAATCTCGTCGAAGCGGGACACCTGTAGTAGGAACAACTCTTTTCAGAACAGTATAAAATAGCCAAATATAATTGCTATTTAAAGTAACTTTGTTCTTACGACATAATCTAGGGTGCACCCATGTCGACCAATGAATCGTCGTGTTATACTACGATACCATGACAAGTAGTCGACAGTCGTATCTGGTCCTCCCAATGGGATGGAGGTCATCGGCACAACGTAGTCCCTGTGGATATTACACAATTTAACGTAAACCGCATGGAACTCCGTCTAATCGACGTTGCTCTTTCCTCGTTAAACGATTGAATGCAAATGAGTTGAGGTATCGCAAGCATCAGAATCCCCTAAATCCCATCAAACTGACGAAGGACTCTATCTGAGGTGTCTAGCTAGACAATGCATAAGTGAATCAATGGTACACGAGCCACATTCAAGACACTATAAAGGTAACAAAGACAACACCTCCTCAGAGTACGGGGTCCATACCACCTGCATAGCAATAGAAATGTAAACAAAATAAGTGACACATCCTGAAATGGTTGATACCGGGTTTAAGTCAATACCTGCTCCACAAATTGGAGGTCAAGTGCATCCATATATGGTCGAATCACATGAGTTGACTCTATCGTGATATCAAACTATGCATGCCACATTTCCCCCAAAGGTTTCCCTTACCAGACAGGTCTGTGATGAACAACGAGGGTGATATGGGGGAAGCGTTCCTAAGCCCACAACTGCAACATGATCAATTGTCCACCAATTTCAACTGCATCAACCCTTGACGCAACACATAACTTCATATACAAGTATGCCAAGCAAGTTGATCCCCAATTGTAAGTCCCGCAAGTCTCCATATCCTCAAGAAATGGTAGATAGATCAGTGAAACCTCGTTTCCCGACTTGTCGGAGAAAATCACACCACCTATGAGTTGTAGAATGTAAGCTCGTGTGAACTACAGAATGGTATCCTCCTCGATCTCACCAGGCAGAACTGAAAAATGTTCAAGTAGCCAAGTCATGCGTATACGAGCTCCATCAATGTTGGTTCGCTCTGGCCGGACTCCACGCAGACGTTCGCACAATCCCGCCCAATTTGGCGAATTGGTAGGACCAATTACATGATGACCATCTCTATCTTCAGACAAAAAATATAAGCGACATCTTGCAATGTAGCATTCATGTCGCCATGACGCATGTGAAATGTATGCCTCTGAGTGCCATCTCTCCACAAGAGCAGTAACCAAATACCAGTCCAGAGAAATGAAATGCATCTGCATTACTCCAAAAAACCCCGCTAGGCAAATATGGGGAACAATGCGTTTGTTCAAGGGAATATGTCTCAATGTGCTTTCTCACCTTCTACAACGCAGACATCTCATCACCTGAAACAACCAAAAAGATATAATGTAAATACATTTTCCGCAATTGGATTGCAAATATTTTAAAAAGTATTATGTACATCGCCCACCCAAACAACTGACGAATTTATCTCCACGATTACTGATAATTCAAGCTAGTTGAGGAGGGTATGATGGAGAATATGGGAGAACAGTGTTGACCGTGGCTGGCGAGTTGCGGCTCCGGTTAATAAGGGACGCACAATCGTGGCCAAGAAGAAGACATCGACGAATATCAATTGCAAGTTAAGAGGAAACAACGGCATCCTATGCAGATGAATCGAGATCTTGAGCAGGGGGCATCACTTCATGATAGGAGTGCTAGATGCTTCAAGTGTAGTGAAGTCAGGCATTTCACATGTGTCTATCACAATGCTATCATGTGGTGTAGTGGAATCATGTGTCGTCGTTGGTAGTGCCATCGAAAGCACTCACAATTGGAAGTCCGCAGGCAATGAGATGGCAAAATTGATATGTCAGAGGTCTCACAACTTGAGCAGAGTGATACTCAGCATGGGTCATCGTTAGC
Source organism: Ottelia alismoides (assembly GCA_037367405.1). NCBI lineage: Eukaryota > Viridiplantae > Streptophyta > Magnoliopsida > Alismatales > Hydrocharitaceae > Ottelia > Ottelia alismoides. The sequence goes on along the minus strand of JAZKJV010001161.1, from coordinate 75,407 downwards.
GGGTGTCCTTGTGGACATATTCTCTTGCCATGAGGGTTGCCTTCATCTGGCAATGTAGGATATTAGCTACAAAATTGATCATACTTTTGGGTCGTGGGTGTACCAAACACCGTCCACCTTCCACACTTGAGGAATCTTCTCCGTAGATGGCTCAATTGATGGTGGTTGCTAGTGCTAAGAGTGGGCAAAGAAATGGTCCTATACCCACAACTGGAGTGGTCCTGACATCAACTGCTCATGTACATGGTTTACTCAGTAAACATGAGCAACTGATGCAGTCGTGATAGGTATCTTCATCTTGGAAACCTCTTCAGCTAATTCCTCTATCTGTTTCAGGAGCTTGGAAAGACTTTCAAGCTCATTCATCCTCTTATCGATCCACTCAACTAGTGTCAGCTTGTCAGCAATGATCCCCATGCTGGGAATCAGGTCCTCGACGAGATCAACTACAACCTTCTTTCTCCCTTCTTTAGATTGGAATGAAAAGGGGGACTCTGTGTACGCCCTGCTGGCGGTCTGTGAACGGCTAGTCTCAGCCATCTTCTTGAATACCTTCCAGATTGTATCCACTCCTCGTGAAGTATAGTTGCCTCCACAGGCAACGCTTACTAAACCTTGCACCTCTGGGTTAAGACCGTTGTAAAGAGACTAGACCAGAATGGTATCCTCAATACCATGAAATGGACACTTCTGCAGTATGTCTTTGAATCTCTCATATGTGTTACAGAAAGGCTCATTGGGAAGTTGATCGGTACAAGGCAAGGCTAGTGGCACGACGATTCACTCAGACTTATGGAGTGGACTATGTGGATACCTTCTCTCCAGTCGCTCGTCACTCCACTCTTCGTATTCTTCTGTCTGTTGTTGTGGTACGTGATTGGCCCTTGTTCCAGTTGGATGTTAAAAATGCATTCTTGTATGGAGATCTGCAGGAGGAAGTCTACATGCAGCAGCCTCCGGGGTTTGCTGCTGAGGGGGAGAATCATATGGTGTGCAGACTTCATAAGGCAATATATGGCCTTAAACAGAACCCAAGGGCATGGTTTCAGAAGCTTTCCCATCTAATTGAAGAACAAGGATTCAAGAGATCCAATGCAGATCACTCACTGTTCATCGAGAAGACTACTCAAGGTACAGTTGTCATTATGGTGTATGTTGATGACGTTTTGGTTACAGGAGATGGTGCTTAGGGGATAGAGATGACCAAAGCAGTGTTGGGTCGTCAATTTGTTACAAAGGACCTTGGTACATTACGATAGTTTCTGGGGCTGGAGTTCGCCAGGAATGCACATGGTCTAGTAATGACCCAGAGGAAATATATTACAGATATGCTTATTGAAACGGGCATGGTTGGATGCAGACCTTCTACTACTCCTATGGACCCCAGCATGAAATTGTATGATAATGATACAGAAGAAGTCGACAAGAGAAGATATAGAGAAATGGTAGCGAAGCTTCTTTACATGACTATAACCCGACCTGATATTGCCTTTGCAGTTAGCCGGGTAAGCCAGTTCATGGAACAGCCGAGACAAGTACATATGGATGCTATATATATGATACTCAGGTATCTAAAATCGTCTCCAGGCACAGGATTGCTGTTCAGAAAGGAAACCAGTTTATCTGTTTCTGCATGTGCAGATGCTGACTATGCAGGATGCCCTAAGGATCGAAAGTCTACCTCAGGCTTTGCTGTGTTTGTGGGTAGCTCTCTAGTTTCTTGGAAAAGCAAGAAACAAACAGTTGTGGCTAGATCCAGTGCAGAATCTGAATATGGGGCTATGGCACAAGCAAGTACTGAAATGATGTGGGTTCGAGCTTGTACTAGAAGACTTGCATGTAGATGTACCTCTACCCATGCAGCTACAGTGTGATAATCAAGCCGCATTGTTCATTGCCAATAATCCTGTCTTTCACGAGAGAACCAAGCATATTGAAGTAGACTGTCACTATACCAGAGACATGATCCAGAAGGGACTGATTGCTACTTCGCATGTTAGTTCTGGGGAGCAGACAACCGATATCTTCACCAAACCGTTACTCAGAGGACCATTCCAGAAGTGTACTTCCAAACTGAGCATGATAGATATCTATGCTCCATCTTGAGGGGGAGTATCGAAAGAATTGCGTAGTCTGTGTATCGTTTGTTCTTTTTATTCTTCTATGTTCCGTCTTATGTAATTTACCCATGGGTTTTCTCTATATAAGAGACCCTAGGGTTCTCTGGAATAAACAACAACTCTTATTTTTTCCAACAGGCATATGCGATTTGTATACACATACTGATGCCACGGTTAACTTTAAAGAGCAGGCCGATTTTGCCCTTCAATTCCATTTATGGGCTGATTTTGCTCCCTGTAGTAAGTTGATCCAGTTTTATTCGCAGTTTGGTGATGGAGATTGCATTATATCAACTTAGTTGGCTGCAGCACAAACAAACATTAGCAGATTTTGAGACTTTAAGCTATTGTCTACTCTTATTTCATAGATAGAGGAGCGTATTCCATGCATCTTAAGCCTCAAAATCACTTCCTTTCACGATACTTCAAGGTCTCGATTTTCCAGATGAGGTGTACGCCTCACAAGCGCCTCACCGCCTCGACAACGCCTCACCGCCTCGACAACACCTCAATGCCTTGAGGCGTAAGTTGCCAAATTAACATACGCCTCATGCGCCTCGATGCGGTTTTTGTTGAAAAAAGCCTCGAGGCGTACGCCTCAGTGCTTCGAGGCACGTTTTTTAAAACCTTGCCTAGGATTAGCAAAACCGAGCTCAAAGTCCTTTAGTGATGCGTAGGGCTTTTCATGAGCATTCCCATTAAAGTGAAGCAACAAATTCAGAAACTGCAGCTTCAACTCATTCTATCTCAGGTTGGACGGGACTCAGGTAATTCTGCACTCTAAATTGTCACGGGTTGTAAGCCACATCCATTGGTGCATCAACTCCCACATTCAGTTGTCCTATCTGAGCTCTAAAAAGGGCATTCTACTGCTCAGACGCTACCAATCTAACCCGTATCAACTACAATGGGTCCTCACGCTGCTCATCATCATCATTCTATCTTTTGGGAGGCATCTTAACTGAATCTTCTTGGTTTCCTTAATCAGAAAATGGGTTCAAAATATACGAAGTGTTTGAACTTAAATCAACCTCACATAGACGAAGGTCTTCGTTGGTAAGTAGAGAAGATATGAAGGGGTTGGTCGGTGTGTGACCATCCTCGAAGAGAGCGGGCCTGGACTCAAGTGGGTCGTGAGTCCAGGGAGGTCAAGGAAGTGAAAGGATCTCGAGAGACATACTTTTTTTGAGGGTTCGGAGTGAGGTTCACAAAATCCGAACAAAAGTCCCCCCCAATTAGTCACCTTCGAAATCAAGAGGTTCGATATGGACATGGTAGGTGAGGAGGTCTATGATCATGCAACCTATCTAAGGTATTCGAAAGGTTTGAAGGGTGTGAATCGCATGTTCTTTACAAGTGATAGGTCAAATGATGTGTTGTGCGAGGATGTGCTTGCTGGGCTATATTGCGCTTGCACTTCAAGATTCTGGAATCCTTAGGAGCCAAAGACAATTCAACTATAAATAGACTCTGTCTTTGGCTCCCATATGGGCTACGTGGTTAGCACAAAATTGTAGGTGACCTCCTAGGAGAGATTACATACCCATCTCTTCTCTAAAATTCTTTATATAAAAATACTCATAGAATTAAGGAATAACAAAAGGCATTTCGACAATTTTAACGAGTCTCATTAAAGTAAAATGAAAGGAATGCTAAGGCTTGATTGTACAAAATAAACTCGGCAAAGAGATAAGAAACAACAATAAAGAATAAAGATCCAATAGTTAATGAAATATGCCAAATACAAAACTTCAAGAAATTGTACAGAAGATGCCTTACCTTATTCGTTTGCCAATTTTCTTAAAACTTGCTCCATCCTTACAGATTGCTATCGCTCTTTCCAAGCATTCTTCAGCTACCTGACACAGAAAGGCAAGAGTATGAAAATTTGGAAAATTAGTGTACATTTATAGCTATTGTTATAACTATTTCTTTAAAAGTTAAGATTGGGCTTGCTTAAATACTTTTATGGCTTTACTTTGGCTTAAAATATATCAGATACAACTATGGAGTATTAGAATTTGTTATAGAAAATAGTATTTATGTATATCTTATTTCTTTTTTGAGTACTTTCCCCATTAGTTATTTGCCATCTAGGTTTCTCCTCTATAGCCACAGAATAAACATCTCATTTATTTCTCTCCGCATGATATGAGAGCGACGGTCCTAGACTGAGCCATGGTATCCTTCAAGCCCTAGACCCCACACATTGGCAATCTCCCTCTCCTTCCCTCGAATCCCAAGCATCCATAGCGCCAGCTCTGGAACCGCTTGCCCTCGGGTTGTATGCCATGCGCCACTGCGCTCGAGATGTTAGTGCACTGTGCGCCACCACCCAGTGGGTGGCCACACCTTCTCAACAGTGTCGAGCACAATGCACCAGGGCCATGCAGCACCGAAGAGGGTCCCAACCATGCCTCTAACCACCTCATGACACGTGCCCAACACACATAGGTCACCACCGGTGCTCCCTTGCCCATCGTATCTCCTCAAGTCCCATGTAACTCATGTCGCATGCTGATTTTACTGCAGTTCGGGATAATCTCAGACATAAATCCAATTTGCATGCCCTATAGCACCTTCAGAGTTGATGGAAAATGTTGTGCTCCAAGTCAACACACACATGTTCCTACATGATTGTGCAGACAAAAATCAAACCGTTCTACCACATAGTTGCATCCTTATTAGTCTCTTTTGTTCTAACCCTCTATAGAAGTTGCAGAGTCCTTCAGATTTCATCTCAGTCCAGTTTCCAATGTGAAGCTTTTCAGCTTGGAAAGCATCATTCATCATAGCAGTTTTCCCGGTCGTCAGAATTATAGCAGTAATTCTTTATTTAAGTTGTTGCGTTTTGATATTCGGGGTCTCAATCGTGTTCCTAACTATGGTCACATGTTCTATTTTGTCGATGTGGATGATTTTTCCATACTTTCTTGGGCAATTCTTATAATAATAAGTTTGAGGCTGCTTTTAGTGTACGAACTTTTATCATTGAAATAAAGAATCACTTTTCTTCTATTATTAAATTATGTTTGGTGTGACAATGCTTTGTATAGAAGGAAAAGAATGAATTGCATTAATGAGAGGCCCTAGGGTTCTCTTATATAGGAGAGGAACCCCTTGGGCAAATTACAGGAAGAAGATAAAAGAAATTGATAATATGAAAACAATAAGGAAAATAACTAATATCTCAACACTCCCCCTCAAGATGGAGCGTAGATATTCGATCAAGCTTAGCTTGGAACAACTTCTCTGGTAAGTCCCTCTGGCTAGGGCCTTAGTAAAAACATATGTTGTTTGGTCTCCGGAGTTGACATGTGTAGTGGCAATAAGACCCTTCTGTATCATCACACGAGTGTAGTGACAGTCTACCTCTATGTGCTTGGTCCTCTCATGAAAAGCTGAGTTGTTGGCAATGAAAAGAGCAGCCTAATTGTCACACTGGAGGTGCATGGGAAGAGGCGCCTCTATACTCAGGTCAGTAAGAACAGATCTGACGCACATCATCTCAGTGTTAGCATGCGCCATGGTCATGTAATCTGACTCAACACTCGATCTGGCAACCACGGTCTACTTCTTGCTCTTCCAAGAAACCATGGAATTCCTTACGAACACAGCGAAGCCTGAAGTAGAATTCCTATCCTTTAGACACCTAGCATAATCTGCATTTGTACGCGTTGTAACTGAAAGAGATGTACCTCTACTGAATAGAAGTCACGTACCTAGTGAAGTCTTCATATACACATAATCATATGGACTGCATCCATAAGTGCATGTCTGGGCTGCTCCATAAACTGCCTCACTTTGCTCATGGCGAAGGATATGTCGGGCCTGGTAATAGTCACATATAGTAACTTGCTAACAAGCTCCTTATACCTCCTCTTGTCGACATCCTCAGTGTCATCATCATAGAGCTTTATGCTCGGGTCAATAGGAGTAGAGGCAGGTCTGCACATGCATGTCTCTGAAAGAAGGTCTGTAACGTATTTCCTCTGGGTCATCACAAGACCTCACTGGTTCATGTAAAACTCCAGTCCAAGGAAGTAACATAAATTACCAAGGTCCTTGGTCACAGACTGTTGACCTAAGAAGTCCTTGGCACCCTTAATACCATGCTCGTCATCCGATGTAACAATAATGTCATCAACGTAAACAAGAATGACAATAGTACCTCTCTGGGTCATGTGCATAAACAAAGAGTGATCGACACTCGATCGTACAAATCCATGTTGCTCTATCAAGTCCAAGAGCTTATGGAGCCATGCTCTTGGACTCTGCTTAAGGCCATAGATAGCCTTGTGTAGCATGCAAACCTTTTGACACTCCCCCTCATCAGCAAACCCAGGTGGTTGATGCATGTAGACCTCCTCCTATAGGTCACCATAAAGGAAGGCCTTCTTCACATCAAGCTGGTAAAAGGGCCAATCTCATGTCACAACAACAGAAAGTAGAATACGCAGACTAGAATGTCTGGCAACTGGAGAGAAAGTATCCTGATAGTCTACTCCATATGTTTGGGTGAACCCACGCGCCACAAGTCTTTCCTTATAGCGATCCACACTGCCATCTGCACGGTGTTTCACAGTGAACACCCATTTGCATCCCACAATGGATGCGCCAACTGGAGCAGAAACAAGACTCCACGTACCACGTGACTGTAACGCAGCCATCTCCTCCTCCATGGCTAACCTCCACTGACTATCATGAAGAGCCTCCTGATATGTCTGTGGTATCTCCACGGTTGATAGTGTCAAGGTAAGCCTCCTGAAATCCTCTGACAGTCTGCTCAAGAAAACCTGGGTTGCAAGAAGATAAGTAGCACACCTACGTTTCTGCTTACGCAGAGCAATCGACGCATCAAGATCATTTGCCAGGTCCTGAGCTTGTAAGTTCCCCTCTTGAGAGGGCACCTTCTCATCCTGTATGGAATCTTGCTGCACAGACAACTCGGTAGTGCCACTGGTAGAAACAATGTGCTCATTACATACATGAGGTGTGTTGGATGATGGGCAAGACCTGTCAGCAGGGGAACCGAGTGATGCAATTATTTCCCAATTGATAGGGCAACCCGAATTGAAGAAAAGGCTGATCTGGAGATTTTTCAAATTAGGGATTTCCATTCCTAATTAGTCATTTTTAATTAGCTTGCTTATTTAATCTAAATAAATTGAGATTGCAATCTCAACTTTTTCGGTAGATAAAATTAGTTAAGAGTCAATTAGAATCAGTTAGAGTCAATTAGGATCGAGTCGGATTTTATTTGAATTCGAATTTGATTTGCTTTCTATTTTTTGTAATTCCACCTCTTCTATATAAAGAGGTCGGTAGTCTATTCTAATGGACAGTTCATGATATATGAAAATTGAGTTTATCTCCGTTTCTCTTTATCTCTCTCATTATTCTCTCTATCCATGTGGTCTTCACGATTCCTCTCCAAAATCCCGCGTAACCGGCGCGTTCTTCTCTTCTCTCATCCTCTAATTTCTCCACCGATATTTCCACCATCAAAATTACTATTTCCACCGTTTGGAATTTTCCATCTGCATCAATTGGTATCAGAGCATGGAAACGGAATCGTTCCTACAATTCGACGATCCTGTCGAGCATTGGCGTTTACAATTCGATTTAAGTCGCCTCCGAAACGACTCACGTTCACGATCAAAGAAGTTCAAGCAGCGACTAATATCAAGCGTCAAAGTACAAGCATGGTTGGACGCGATACTCATTGAAGATTCGTCCGTCGACAACAAAATTCAGACCGATGTGGTTGCTGTCCAACCTGATTTTGGTGCGGAAAACGAAGGTATTTTCAGTTCGGAAGAGGAGTTTATTTCCACAACTATTGTACAACAAAACAAGAGGATACATGACCATTTTTTTATGAAAGTGAGGAGGAAGAATATGAGTTTGTCAATTTTACGTGAGATTGAAGTTGCTGTCCAGGAATTAAAATGTAAAAAAATGAAGATTCAAGGCCCATCTTCGACGAAGATGGTGCAAATGGCGAGGTCGAACGCCTCGATCTATTCCTTGGCAAAGTTATTGCTCAGGGGAAACTCACGGCATGGTTGCCCCCCACCGACAATACCAACATCAGTTCAAGCCCCCTTCAGCACTTCGATCCTCAACCAAAAGGTGACGGTATGCCACCGGCAAATTGTCATCCTCCATAATCGACGTTGCAACCAGCACCAAGGGGCTCTGACGTCCTCTAATCGGAACCCCAGCTCACCTCCACACCACCCCCATGGCAGACAGCGGCTTCGATACAGCCACACTTTGTGTCATCTTCCCCCAAGCCTGTGCGCCAGCAACGCAGGACAAGTCCAGTGTCACCATTCCATGCGATGCTCGTATCGTCAGCAACTCCATCAGCAACAAAATCGAAGCCCTCGAACCCGTAGCTTTGGCCGAAGCAGCCCTTGCGTGCGCAAGGGCCACCTCCTCCCAAGCCCGTGCACGCTGCCTCGTGCGCAACTTGCGCAGCCCCCTCGGCGGCGGCGCTGCGCGTGGCTGTCCATCCAGGGAACTCGCTGCCGCCCGTGGCCATACATACTAAGTCCCCACCGCCACCTCTTGCATTGGGAGCAAGAAACCCTAACGTGTGGTATTCTTTCCAGAGAAATTGGATCCCATGAAAATAGGAATTGGAATATGACTTGAAAAAATTGCACAGGTACTCTCCCCCATAAAAAGTTTTATATTAAGGTTTGAGTTGGTGGGAATTGGGGAGGCATTCCTGTAAATGAATGGGTAGAAAAATTGCATTTCTACCCCCTGCAGCGAGAAAACTTAAAGAAAGGTGCTAAAAAAAGAGTTTGGGGCTGTTACCTTCTCCAAATAGGAATAGGAGTGTGGGATTCATCTATATAAGGACCCTATGGGTTAGTTCATTGCCCACATCTCCTCTCATCTTAGGTTTGTGCCACACATTTGTTATGGGTTCTCCGAAGTCTATGTTGTTCATGCGTCATCAGTTATTCGATCACTGCAATAAGGAGACAACATTCGTGGATATGCCGCCATTTGCGCCACATATGTTCTTCCAACAAGAGATTGACAACTCCAGCCACCGCACCAAAGCCATCTGGGTTCCACTGTCTGCTCTACATCTATTCTTCCAAGAGGCGAACAAGAAGGTTGATATCAAATCGTCAAGCTTCGAAGATCAAGCAATTCGTCAGGAGACGAATTTTTCAAGCGGAGGAGAATTGATGCAATTATTTCCCAATTGATAGGGCAACCCAAATTGAAGAAAAGGTTGATCTGGAGATTTTTCAAATTTGGGATTTCCATTCCTAATTAGTTATTTTTAATTAGCTTGCTTATTTAATCTAAATAAATTGAGATTGTAATCTCAACTTTTTTGGTAGATAAAATTAGTTAAGAGTAAATTAGAATCAGTTAGAGTCAATTAGGATCGAGTCGGATTTTATTTGAATTCGAATTTGATTCGCTTTCTATTTTTGTAATTCCACCTCTCCTATATAAAGAGGTCGGTAGTCTATTGTAATGGACAGTTTAGGATATATGAAAATTGAGTTTATCTCCGTTCCTATTTATCTCTCTCTCTTTCTCTCTATCCACGTAGTCTTCACGATTCCTCTCCATAATCCCGTGTAACCAACGCGTTCTTCTCTTCTCTCATCCTCTAATTTCTCCACTGATATTTCCACCATCAAAATTACTATTTCCGCCGTTTGGAATTTTCTATCTGCATCACCGAGCGAGAGATGCGAGTAAACACACGTGGCAAAAACTGCTCCTCGGTAGGAGGTGGAGCCACAGGAGCAGGTGTAGAGGCAGGAGTAGGTGTAGGTGGTGGTGGTGGTTGAGGAGGTGGTGGTAGAGCAGGAGTAGAGGGAGGTGATAGTACGACAATAGAAGGTGGAGGCATGTAGATCTCATCATCAGAGTCAGACGGGGCTAGTCTGTCACCTGTAGAAGAAAAATACATGACAGACTCAAAGAAAGTAATGTCAGCACTGACAAAGTATTTCCGCCCGAGCATATCAAAGCAATGGTATCCCTTCTGGGTATGGGAGTAGCCGACAAAAACGCACTTGATAGCTCTGGGAGAGAGCTTGTCACGACCTGGAGAGACATTATGAACAAATGCAACATAAACGAATATACGAGATGTAAAGGAGAAAAAATTCTTCTCGAGAAACGCAATCGAGAAAGGAATCTTCTCCGTCAACACATACAAAGGCATGTAGTCCACCAGATAGCATGCAGTGAGGACAGCATCGCCCTAGTAAGCGTGAGGAGTGCGACTCTGTATCAACAAGGTTCGGGTCACATCAAGTAAGTTACGGTATTTTGGCTCGGCAACAATGTTCTGCTGGGATGTATAAGCACACGAAGTCTGGTGAACAATGCCAATGGATCTAAGAAAGTCAGAAAGTTGTAAGGTGTAGAACTCTAAAGCATTATCAGAATGAATTTATTTGACATTGGCAGAAAATATTCTTAATCTAATTAATAAAAGATTTGATCACAGATCCAGTCTCAGACTTATTCTTCAATAAAAAGCCCAGGAAAGTCTAGAAAAATCATCGACAGCAACAAGATAAAAACGGTGTTCTTGGTGATCAAGAACACGACTCGGGCCACAGATATCTAAATGAAAGAGCTCAAATAACTAAGAACTGCTCCGACTCTGATGGGATGGAAAGGAGGAACGGTGATGCTTCCCAAGCTGGCATGCCTTACACTGGAAGGAGGATCCTGTGGAAATCTGAGGGAGAACATGGCACAGCTTCTACAGAGGAAGATGGTCACAACGAAGGTGCCACATATATAGAGATATTGGTCCACTGGGTATAGTAGAAACACCAGCATGAGAAGGTTCGACCAGTCTGTAGAGCACCCGTTGCTCACGGTCCTGAAACACAAGAGATGATGGGTCAAACATGGCACGACAATGCATATCCTTAGAAATTTGACTAATGGAAAGTAAATTCATCTGAAAGTCGAGAGCATATAAAACATTCTGAAGGCGCATGGACGGTGTCAAATGCACCTCCCCCTGTCCTGCAATGGGTAAGTGATCGCCATTGGCAATGACAACTCATCTACCATGCGGTATGGTCGTGTAGGACCTCGGTTGCACTCTGTCTCCACACATATGGTGGGAAGCATCGTAATCCATAATCCACTATATCATATATGCACCAGTACTACCAGTGAAAGCATAAGCAATACCTGAGGAGCTCGGAGAGGCTCTGGTTGTAGCCGCGGTATCTATAGTTGTGGTTCCTATAACAGGAGTCGTGATCTCTCGAAAGGGAGAGACAATATCATCCAGACGATGATCGGCCTGGGAAGAAAGTGTATCTGAAGGCTCAATCTGTTCTGCCACACGATCAGAAGCGAGATATCTATGCTTATGGTAGCATGTATCCTCTGCATGTCCCGGCCGACGACAGATAGTGCATGGGTCATGTTGACGTCCACCACCTCTACCACGAGGGGTGCATCCTCTAGACTGGGCCATCCCTCCTCAGCCACAAGAAGTGATCATAGCTGAAGAGGGTGGAGGAGTGGTTGTAGAAGACGTGATAATTTGGTTGAGATGGATATAGACCTCCTCCATGGGAGGTATGGTAGCTCCAGTGAGAAGCTGTGTACGCACTACATCATACTCTGCATCAAGGCCTGCCATGAAAACTCCAACCATCATAGAGTTCTTATATGCCTGCTGATGCTCTAGAGATGTCGTAATAGGCATATAGCTATGAAGCTGTAACATCCGGGAATTCGCGTAAACCCGAACTCGTCCGATTTTGGGTCTAATGAACCCAAAAACATTGTCGGTCAATACTAAACAACCTAAAACGACCAATTGATCATGAATCAAAAGTCGTTCGGACGAAATCGACCAAAAATCAGTCCCTTCGTAATGCGTGCCGTGAAAAGCCGCGACGCAAATTCGGAAACCGCGAAACGAACCGAGACTATCATTAGATCCGATTTGACGATACAAAACCAACGGAATCGACCGTTCGTCAATCGGAGGTCGTTTGATATTTTAAAACCATAAAATTTAACCTCAAACCGAAATCATATCACGAAAATTTCGGGCATCCAAACCCGATCAAAAGTATATCAACACTGTACTCAAATCGATCGTCGTCCCGATACGATCAATTCAAGATATTGCGCGTCAAAATCGGAGGCCCGAGGTGCGCGTACGATCGATTCTTAAGTTAAAGAGATCTTGAATTTAAATAAATATATATATAATATAATTTGCTACAGTATACAGTCTGAAAAAAAAATCAGCCGTGACTTTTAACCCTCCTTTCTCAGCCCATTTGACTCTTTAATTACATAGCACTTGGCTTGTGTCCCCATTACATTTGGCACATTCTAAGCTCTCTTTCCCCTTATAAATATAACCACAAGACTCCTTTTGTCCTCAAAATTTCTCCCATTTCCAGCCGTGTTCCCTTGTTTCTTTTCCATTCTCTCTCAAGTTCCAACAAGAGAAGAAACCCCCAGCCTCCCTCTTGCTGAAGCCTCAAAATCTGTTGCATGGCTTCCATTTCTTCAAATTTGATATTCTAAACTGAGGTACAATCCCTTCTCCTTGTCTCCATTCCTTTTCCCCCAAATTTTCTCTTCAATTTCCAGCTAAAGGAGGGCTCGTTTCCCTATTTTATCTGCTGTCCAGCCACTGCTGGAGCTCCAGTTCAGCAGTTGGGAGTTTCCCCTCTTCCCAAGTTGCTGCAATTCTTCAAGGACAGCCAATAGCTGCTTGGGATTGAGGTTCAGGAGCTTCATTTCAGATCTGTTGCAATCTTTCCCCAGCTTTTGCATGCACTTAGATTTCCATTTTGGAGATCTAACAAGGTACAAATCCCAAACCCTTTCTTTTGCTGCCTTGCATGCTACTTGGACACATTTTGATCCAAACTTACAATGATGTTATTATTAAAGAATTCCGGAATTAGTATGAGGTTTTAGCAGTTTTGCATCTTTACGGTTTCCTTATATCTTTAAGAGGCCGATCTTTTGCTTCTTCTTAGAAGTACAACAAAATGGTTCCACACCAGGAATTCAGAAATGGGTGCCAGATGGTTGAACAATATTTTGATGAGAAATTTTGATATCTGTGCTAATATTAAAACGTCTCTATTATGTATGTAATTTATAAATTGAGACTGTTCAAGCATTATGTGTATATATATGAGTTAATAGAAGTTACCATATTATAATGTAAGTTACAGAGTATTAACATAAATTAATAGCACATATTCATTTAATAAGCATATAGGCAGTAGTAGTAACTTGAGAAGCCACAAATGATAGAATTCTGGATTTTAATTGGCAATTGCCAAAATTAACATAAGTTGTCGCCGTTCATATGGTTGATCGGTGTTGTTGTGACGGGAAGGTTCTGAAACTACTGCATGGCCTTTATTATTCATTTTATTATTCACAAAATGATGTTGAGTAAATATTACTAGTTTGATAGTTTGGATACCCAGCTCTGAAAATAATGTATCTAATGGAAATAATGAGAAGAGTTTTGTTTTGATTTGATACAAAGCCATTCATAAAATTCTATAGAACAGATGGTCAAGGTGAAACCGAACTCTTGGTTAAAGTAATATATTGTGATAAGTGTAAATTACTCTGCTATTCCAGATAAATTTTATTGATATGAACTTGCTATATTATAGAAAGGTTGTACTATCAGGTTTATACCGTAGAAATTTTAATTGGAAATTGGGAAAGGTTGTACTATCAGATTTATGCCGTAGAAATTATAATTGTAAACTTATTACAAATTAGGGATAAAAGATCATAACACACGTGGAGGTTCAGTCTACAAATATTATAAAGATATATTACTACATGCTTAAACTAGTCACCAATTGGGCTCTAAAACTTAAACTGATAGTAAACTTAGTGTCACTAATTTCCAATACATATACATCACCTAACACTTCGGATGACCTTGAGTGTCATGTATAGAAAGGCGAATTTTTTATTATCATATCTCAGCAGAGCAAGAAGTACTATAAGGAAAGAGTAATAATCTATTCTACTAATAAGTACCCAAGTCAGAAAGGAACCTTGTTCTCATATAAGTACCTATTCTGGTTGTAGGGAAGAAAGATTGTTGGAATCATCCTTAGTTGAGTTGCAAAAGCAAATGGTGTACATATACAAGATTGTGTGGAAAGAATTGATCTGGTTTTAAATCGAGAAAAATTTTAGCTCTTGGATCCGTGGAAGCACATTTGATTGTTCATAGAGGATGCACACACATTCAAATTTATACGTTGTCTCTAAAACAACGACCTCTGAAATCATTGTTGCTCTAATCAACATATGTTCATTGTCTTAATGTGAATCATTAGTGGTAATGACAATAATAATGCCGGTCATGGTGATCTTTATACCTGGCTGTGCGAGGGCGCGGTGACCCTCAACTGGGCGGAGGAAAGGAAGCCCAGTTAGGGCAGCGGCCGCCTAGTGCGCGGGTCTAGGATCCCAGTCCCTTTTCGGTTTTTACGCGAGCTCGCAGTGTTTTTACGCCTCGTTGGGATCCCGACTTTAGACCATTCCGCTGACCCTGTTTTAGGATACCCAGGCGGGGGATCCTTGTTTTTCAGTTTTACGTACGAGCTCGGTTGCCCGTTACCGGTCGGGCTGTTTTTCTAGAGTGACTTTTCCGGGAAGTCCCTCTCACCCGTCTCAGTGGCGTAGTTGGAGAGTAGACCTATCCCTCTATTGGACCGTCCTTCCAACTAGAGGGCGAGACGGAAGAGCCATTTGTAGGCTTCTTCACCGCTTGAGTTTTCTTTCGCCAACAGACTTGGCGATTCTACATCTAGATCATCTATATCTACATCTAAATCTTCAAGAGTTGCATCTGAGAGAGTTAGAGTGAAGATTTGGAGGAAATTACAATTAAAATTGAGTTGATTGGAGGTGACTATAACTTGATTCGAAATCCCTATAAGTTAGTGGACGTGTTGGGAACTTAATTAGGATGCATTACACAACACCGCATGCCTACGGAGGCCCCCCAACCCTAAGGTACTTTTAATACCTTAGAGTCATAGTGTGAGGTTTCACACGAACCAAGACCACAGACTATCCACTAACTAAAAAGGAGTAAATAGCATTAAGTATCAAATCCATCATCATTATATCAGTCCTATATCGAAAACCATGATATAATCTCAATGACAAGAAATTAGCAATTTCATCATTCATGTGCCATCAAGTTCCACGACATGATCTCCAAGACCCAGAATCATGATCTTTATCTACATCATCTGTAGTTATATCTGAAACAATTGAAATTAAGAATTTGATGCCTACCTATTGAACTTGGGAATTAAGTAATCTATAAATATCTCCTATTCCATCTTTCACATCGACAAATCCACAGATTTGATATCTGGTCAATATAATAATAGAGATATATACATATATGAATACTCCTATAATTATCAACATTTGATTACAAAATAAATATGTTAAATATGAAAAGTGTTGGGATAATGGGAGTTTATGAGAAATGCTTACAAGCCTGACTACCTTTTTACTTACACAAGTAGATGTAAATAGTGCTTATTCCACCCTTCTACTTGCTCTCTTTTGCACATTAAATTACTTGTTAATTATTTAAACTACGGGTTTGTATTCACAATTGTGACTCCTTTTCTTCCCTGCACGCATGGCAGGAAAGGAGTCTGTTGTTCAGTAGCTATACAGGGTTTCAGGAGACAAGGTCTATACCAGACGGTATGTGGTTTTTGTTACAGTTTTTAGTTCAATTGATATTGTAAATGCTTCTTCTCTTCAGTCAAATTTTTGGGATGTTGTATGTACAGACAGACATTGTACATGATGTAAAAATACATGCAAATTAATGAAATAAGATTTTGGTGCCAATCGTCTCTTTTAGCTTGTGGTTATGATTATGAATATGAATGTCAATTGTTCAATACAGAAAAATTTCCCTGTTCTTCTATAAATTATGCGATCTCTAATGAATGGAAAGCCGCGAAATATGCGTAAACGGGTACCCGGATCCTGAGGGGTTCACAGAAGCTTCTCGAGCATGCCTCGGAGTGAAGAGTAGTACAAGTGCAAAGGACGACCATTCTGCTTGGACTTGTAGATATCAATCTGTAGCTGAAGAATCATGACCTCATTCTTCGCTTGAGTCTAGGTGAAAGCCAAAATGTCCCGCATCGCCTTGGCGATGGCCTTATTCAGAATATCATTGGCAATCTTTGTGGTAAAGGTCCCACATTGCCCAACACGCGCATGTGCCATCTTGCTTCCAAGAAGCATTTGCCCCAGTCTTATCCGTTGGCTCTGGATTTGCCAGGATGTGATCTCTGTTGTTGCATTGCATGAGGGTGAAAAACTGCATGGAACACAACTCATATTTGGTCCCATCCATCTTAGCGATGGGAGACGGGCCCTTGAAGGTTTTGGACCGAAAAATGTCACCCTTGTTCTCAGACATGATGGCAAAATGGTTGAACAACTGAACTCAACTGGGGAGTAGACCGATATGAAGGTGTTTACATGATCATACGGAGGATTGATTGTACGTGTAAACTCATACAGCCATCCTCATCAATCTTCGTTGCTCGCTAGGGTCGGAAAACGCAATTTATAGGTTTGAAATTATGTTTTCTGGTCAAAATCAAACCAATTCAGACTGCAGATCGAGCCGCACACGGGATGGTCGATGACGACCTTGGAGGGTCGAGGCGACGTCTGGGGGGACGCAGCGGCTATCGAAGGGGGGGGCGCTGCTGGATTGGGGTAGCATGTGGGCGGCGGCCCGCAGGGGGGGTAACGGGCGGCAGCGACCCGAGAGGGGGGCGCGGGTAGGGTTAGGGTTTGGTGGATACGGGAACTCTGGTCTAGGATCGTCGCTCTGATACCATGTAGAAGGAAAATAATGAATTGCATTAATGAGAGGCCCTAGGTTTCTCTTATATAGAAGAGGAACCTGTTGGCAAATTAAAAGAAGAAGATAAAAGAAATAGATAATATGAAAACAATAAGGAAGATAACTAATATCTCAAGGAATTATATACTGGTCAGTTATCTCAGTTCTTCACGTCTCTAGGGATTCTCCATCAGACTTCGTGTGCGTATGCTTCCCGACTGAACAGTGTTGCTGAGCGCAAACACCATCATCTCTTAAATGTTAGCAAGACTCTCATGATTCAGTGCCATACTACACATTCTTACTGGGGAAATGTTCTCTTCGTCGCTTGTTACCTCATCAATCGTCTGTCTCTTCTGTGTTACGAAAAAAGGTCCCTTGTTTGTAGAGAGAGAATGCAATAAGTTATCTATTCATAAGGCCAAGAGTTCTCTTATATAGCGAAAAAACATGTTAGGAAAATTACATAGTGCAGATAGAAAGAAAAGAGAAAAAATATAAAGGACAGAAGATAACTAATATCTCAACACTTCCCCTCAAGTTGGAGCATAGATATCAATCAAGCTTAGCTTGGAACAGCATCTATTGAATGTCTCTCTAGCTATAATGTTGGAGTATTTGGTTGTATACCTCTTATATTGTAGATGGGTAAATGGATCTCTCCATGATATATTTACCTCATCCAAAGTTTAGTCACACATCTACCGTCTGTGGGATGTGGAGACTCAGTGGGGGCTATATATAAACTCCTACACCCATTGTATTCAGATGAGAAAAAGCAATAGACTATCAGCCCTTTGAGATGTTCTCCCGTGGTTTCATCCCTCTCCTTAGGGAGTAGGGTTCCACGTTAAATCCGAGTTCTTCATGTTTATTTTTCTATCTCTGATATTCGCTTCCGCATTCCTATTTTCTAACATGGTATCAGAGTGGGTTCGATTCTCACGGATTTATTCTTGAAAGTTTTATTTTCATATTCTGTTCGAGATTCGAGTATCAAGAAGTTCGATTCTAGGGCGAGTGTTGAAGATCTAGTATTATTAGTGTTCAAGTTCTGCGTGAGATCAAGAAATTTGAGGGTTCCACGTGCATCGAGTTCCAATTTCTAAGGGTTTCTTAAAACCCTAATTCAGCACAGGTGTGCTCCTCCATGTTTTGAAATCCCAATTCTTTAGGGTTACATGTTCTAAAGATCTCTCCAGCCATGTAGCACCAAGGGTTGCCTTCCAATTCCAGGAAGATCTCATGCAGCCGCTTCGCGTAGGCGGCGTGATACTCGTCCAGGCGATGAGCAATACATCTTGTGTGACCCTTGTTCGAAGAAGATTATCACGTCCAGGCCGCCATTCTCCGTCGTCCAGGAGCCCTCTCCCTGCATCGCGCAATCAGCAGGCTTCTCCTTGCGCACTTACACGCAGGCGGTGCTAGACGGCAGCGCAGCCAACAGCCCCAGACGCTTCCAACTGCCCAGGCGATGCCGCATCTACTAGCGGTGACCCCCTTTTGCCTCGCGACCTCCATATCGGCGAGCCCTAGCTGCACCTTTCCTACGATTCCTACTGGCGTGCTCGCAGATCTCCAGGCGCGCCTCCTCGCGGTGTACGAAGCCTCGAGCCCCATTGCACATTGCCCTAGATACCCCTCGGGCACTGGCGAAGCATCTCTCCCTCGCAAATCTAGCATACGACGACGCATCTTCTCTTCTCGCAAAGAGCTTCGGGCGACGCTGCTGATTCGAAGGAAGCGGAAGTTGGGTTCCCAATGGGAACCCTAGTTGAAGCAGACATGAGCAAGGGGCCCGATATTCCTTAAATAAAGGGATGGGCCAAGAAGAAGCAGTCATGTATTTGAAAAAAAGTGAAGGGCCCCCGAAAGGTCTATAAAAAAAAGAGAGCGGTAAAAAAAAGAGAGGCCTGGTTAGAAAAGAAAAGAGGCGCGTACAAAAGAAAAGCCATACGCAGAAATTGCAAAAAAATGATGAAAAGTCATTAAAAAAAGGTAGAGATGACTTAAAAATGCAAAAAAAGCCGAAAAAAATGATGATTAAACAGCTTAAATAAAAGTGTTTTAAAAAAGTGAGAAGAAGACAAAAAAATTGAGATCGGCTTATGATATTTTATTTTCCCACCATTTTATTAAGAGCAACATCGTCATTTAGGCCCAGTTTGGGCCGAGATCTTTGTTAAAAAAAGGCGCGTACAAAAGAAGAAGAAGAAGAAGAAGAAAAGTCGTACGCATGTTTAAAAAAATGCAAAAAAGGGGGGAAGGAAAAGCCGTACAAAAAATATTTAAACGGCTTAAAAAATGTTTCAGAAAAATGATTTGAGAAGTCGAAAAAAATTGAGATCAACATTTATGATATTTTGTTTTTCCCCCATTTTATTGTCTTCTCCCAACGTAGTCGATGTCATGTATTCCGACTAGTATGAGAGAAATGGGGAGTATTGTGTAGAGTCATAGGTCAGGTTCCAGATTCAGATTCTCCAGGTTCCCGACCATTCAGATTCTAGACTCTACAGTTTAGATATTCAAACTCGACGTCAATTTGGTTCCGAGTATTAAGTTCAGACACCCACATGTATGCGGTCTTTTCAAATGTGTACACGTTTCCCATCTTTTGTGTGGTCCCCATCTTTTGTGTTTCCGCCAGGGTTTTCATGTGATCCATAGGGACTCCAGAGTAGAGATCCCATTCCCTATGCCATGTTGGTTAGGGTTTCCATGTGGTTCATAGGGACTCCAGAGTAGAGTACCATTCTCTGTGCCAGATGGAAGAGACCCAGTTCTTCGACGAGTAGACTTCTTTAGACTCCATTCTCCAGCGACAGTGTACTCCGATGAGGATTTCACTCCACGGTTTTTCAGTTCGGCCTTTTTCAGAGATGGAACAGTTGTCCACATATTTTGACGAGCCAGAGTACTCCGACGAAGAGACTCATTTCAGTTGTAGTGACTCTGGCAGGCGCAGTACATAGCACATGCTCTCTGACGAGGAGATTCAGTTTGACTCACACTCCAGCCCGTTCGTCCTCCTCACCTGTACGGCATGAGAAGCAACATCCTCGACAGCAACCGACAGTCGTGCGCGTTGAGTTGACATTGTCCGTAGTGTCATGTATTGTGAGTTGAGTTTCTTTTTGTAGTCCAAGCTGAATAATGCATGCTCCAGCTTGAGGGGGAGTGTTGGAGTATTTGATTGTGCGCCTCTTATATTGTAGATGGGTAAATTAAATGGATCTCTCCAGAATCCATTTACCTCATCCAGAGTTTAGTCCCACGTCTATTGTCTATGGGATGTTGAGACTCAATGGAGGCTATAAGACCCCCCACACCCATTGTATTCAGATGAGAAAAAGCAATAGACTATCAACCCTTTGAGGCGCTCTCCCGTGGTTTCATCCCTCTTTAGGGAGTAGGGCTCCACATTAAATTTCATCTTCAATATTGTTTTATTATTATATTCTGATACGCTTCCGCATTCTTATTTTCTAACATATGGCCTTGGTGAACATGTCTCTTTTCTGTTCGCATGAGCTGATACTAGAGTAGAAATGAAAACCTTCTGGATCATGTCTCAAGTGCAGTGACAGTCTACCTCGATATGCTTAGTCCTCTCATAGAAGGTTGGGTTGTTGACAATAAAAAGAGTAGCCTGATTGTCGCATTGGAGGTACATGGGAAGAGGCGCCTCAATAGATACTAGGTCAGTCAAAACGGATCTGACCCACATCATCTCTGTACTTCCCTGCATCATACCTCTGTACTCTGATTATGCACTACAACTGGTGACCATCATCTGCTTCTTGTTATTTCATGATACCTGAGCTCCCTATGAACACTGCAAAGCCAGATGTAGACGTCTTGTCCTCGGGACATCCCGCATAATCAACATCTACGCAAGCTATAACATCAAGGGATGTGCATCCGCTAAATAAAAGACCAGTGCCAGGTGAGGTCTTCAGATACCTCAGAATCTTATGGATTGTATCCATATGTGCATGTCTAGGTTGCTCCACGAACTGACTCACTCGGCTCACTGTAAAGGATATATATAGTCTGGTGATGGTCACGTATAGGAGCTTCCCAACGAGCTCCATGTACCTCCTCTTGTCTACCTCCTCGGTGTCTTCATCATACAGCTTCATGCTCGGATCCATGAGAGTGATGGCAGGCATGCAATCTGTCATGCCTGTCTCAGAGAGAAGATCCACAACGTACTTCCTTTGGGTCATCACAAGACCTCGCTAGTTCCTGGCAAACTCCAGTCCAAGGAATAATGTAAACTACCAAGGTCCTTGGTTACAAACTACAAACCAAGGAAAACCTTAGCTGCTTGAATGTCATGCACATCATCCCCTCTCATATTGATATCATTAACATAAACATTATAGCAACAATACTTCTTTGAGACCTCTGAACAAACAGTGAATGATTTGCAGTCGATCTCACAAACCCATGTTGCTCTATCAAATCTGAGAACTTCCAAAACCATGCTCTTGAACTTCCAAAACCATGTTGCACACCTTCTGACACTCTCCCTCATCAGCGAACCCAGGTGGTTGTTGCATGTAACCTTCCTCGTGTAGGTCACCATAGAGAAATGCATTCATCACATCAAGCAGATATAGGAGCCAGTCCCGTGTCACTGCAACAGAGAGAAGGCTCTGTAGTGTAAAATGTTGAGCTACTAGAGAGAAACTATCATGATAATCCACCCCATATGGCGGGTGAAGCCATACACCACAAGTCTTGCCTCGTAGCGATCTATGTTGCCATCTGTTCGGTGCTTCACTAAGAACACCACTTGCATCCCACAGCAGACACTCTTGTAGCATCTGTGACAATGCTCCACAGGCCACATGATCGTAATGTGGTCATCTCCTCCATGGCAAATCGTCATTTTCTCTCCTTGAGAGCCTCCTGGTACGTGCGTGGGATATCAATCGCAAATAATCCCACAACAAACTTCCTAAAATCTGTCATAAGTCATGCCAGAGAGACATGTCTAGTGATGGGGTATCTCGCACAGCAACGTTTACCTTTACACAAGGCAATAGGTCACCCCAGATCATCTTCAAGTGGTGGTCCATGCTCTTCATGTATATCTTCTTGTTCATCCTGTAAATGTTTATGTTCGTCATTTACACCGCCAGTGCTATCAGTAGAAACCAAATTTTCAGAATTTACTTAAGACGTGTTAAATGTCGGGAAAGGCATTGGAGCATACAAAACAGGCTCAGCTATATGTGAAGGAGGAGTTGGGAGAACAACATCATCCCCAGACTCAGAGGGACTCAACCTGTCATCTGTAGGAGTACAATATATGATGGTCTCGAAGAAAGTAACATCGGCATTGATATAGTATTTTCCTTAGACAAGATCAAAACACCTATATCCCTTTTGTATACGAGAGTAACCAATAAACATACATTTGACATATCTAGGAGCAAGCTTCTCAGGTGCCGGACGCATAAGGTGAACAAATGTCACATAGCCGAAGACCCGTGGCGTAAGAGAGAAAAGGTCCTTCTCAGGAAAAGCAAGAGAGAAGGGTGTCTTTCAACCTAGAATAGTGGAGGACATCTAATTGATTAGGTAACATGATGTCATCACAGCATCACCCGAGAAGGAATCAGGAGCCTGACTCTGCATGAGAAGAGTTCTGGTAATGTTTAGAAAGTGACAGTGTTTGCGTTCAGCAATATCATTCTACTAAGAAGTATAGGGGCACGACGTCTAATGGATAATGTCATGTAAGCTAAAGAATTGGGATGGTTGAATAGTACAGAACTCTAGAGTATTATCAGAACTAATGCATTTAATAGAAGCATAGAAAAGATTATTCATTCCAATCACAAATTATGAATCATAATACTAGCATTAGACTTATTCTTTAACAAAAAGACACAACAGTTTGGAAAAGTCATCCACAACAACCAAATAATACATGTATCCGTGATGATAAGGGACACGACTCCGATCCTACATATTAAAATGAAAAAGCTCAAAAGGATTCTTACTACTATGACCTTGATGATTTGGAAAGTTAGTCCAATGATGCTTTCCAAGTTAACATAGGTCACGCTAAAACGTGGACTTCATAGAAATGCCAGGGATGAGATGACATATCTTCTACAACAGAAGATGATCAAATCGAAGATGCCAAGTGTAAAGAGAAATCGATCTGGCAGAAAGAGAGCTAGCAACAACATAAGGAGATTAGATCAACCTGTAAGGCCCTCCATGCCCATGGCCACATCCAATCACCCTGCCTATGAGTGTATCCTGAAAAACAGGGAAAGCAGGGTCATATATGGCACGTCGATGCAAATCATTTGTAATCTGACTCAGTGTTCATGAAATCAGTCGCACGGGCCGCATATGCGGTCGCATATGCCCGTGCAACATACAGACCGAACTGATTCCTAAATCGGTGCATTATTCACCCTCCCCGCATATGTGGCTTGCATATGCCCCGCATATCCCGCATATGCCCCGCATACTACTCCAGCATCTTCAATTTTCCAATCCTCTCATTCAGGCGCTTAATTCCATAGATCTTCCTCTTCATCCATTCTATTGTAAGAATATGACGCATTCGTATACAATTGCAATGCATCATACAATCATATATGTAATGTTTTATGTTTATCTCGTGTATTGTTTTCATGAGTATATGCAATATATCATCAATATTTTAATATATGCCAATTGAGGTTTTGCTCATGTAGTGCATGCATGTGTAATGAAGTTTTGTTATTATGAATCATCTAATATGTGAAGTTTTTTATGACTAAATATTTTTTTGGGATTAAATGTTAGGCAATTAAAAGCATATACTCAACCATCTACCATGAAATGTTTTTCTTAGATCTTCTTTAACTCCACTTAGATATATAAATTCAATGGTAATGTTATTCATATATATTTATTTATTTTTAAATTAAAAATTAGAAAATCACGTAGAACTGCATATACCTCGCATATGTCCCCGCATACTGATTATTCAGTATTCGGTGGCATGTCTGAACGCATATGTATACCACTTTCCTGAACCTTGATCTGACTGATAGACAATAAATTCATTAAAAATTATGGTGCATGAAGAACATTCTATAGGCGCATGGAGGGAGTCAAATGGACCTCCCCCTGTTTGGTAATGGGAATGTGTCCCATCAGCAATGACCACTGATCTACCAGGTTGCACAGGGCTATAAGAATCGAACTGTGTGTGATCTCTACATAGATGATGAGAAGCTCCATAGTCAATGATCCATTCCAAAAGGATCTACTTGAGTGCAACTAGTAAATGCATGAGTAATATCGGAAATGCTGGTAGAGGTAGAAGCAGCAACATCTGATGGGCCAGTAGAAACACTAGAAGATCCAACAGTTGGGGGCATGATCTCTCTCAGTTGAGCAACAAAGTCATCAAAACATTGATTGATAGAATCAGGGACAGTCTGGACCTATTCAGTAGTACGGACTGATGGTGGAAAGTTATGCTTGGAATAGCACATGCCCTCTGAATGACCGGACCGATGACAATATGAATAGGGTTGGCGTGGGTGCGAGCCTCCTCTGCCATGTATGCATCATCCTTTGAATTGAGGCAAACTGTCTCTACCACGGGAAGTTGCCATAGCCGATGACGTCTGAGAAGATGCAACAGAGGAGATGCTCAGTCTGCCTAGCATGCGGTACGCGTCCTCCATAGGCAGTATAGTAGCATATGTGATTAAGTTATTAACTGAGAGCGTGTTGAGTCATACTCAGGGTTAAGGGTTGCCAGAAAGATCCCAATCATAATAGAATCGTGATAAGCTTTATGTTGCTCTGGTAAGACTGTTTGAGGTATGTAGCTATGGTGTCTCTCAAACATACCCCTAAGAGATTTGTACAAAGCCTGAAAAGGATGATTACCCTGTTTGGTCATAAAAATATTATGATGGAGTTGCAAGATCTTCGACTCATTCCTCGCTTGAGGGTACGTCGCTACGAGAATGTCCTACATTGCCTTCGATGTGGGCTGACTTAAGATATCGTTGGCCATTCCTATAGAAACAATACCAGATAGCCAAACTTTTGCATAAGGATCATCGACCTCCCATGAGGCATTAGTACCAATCTCGTCGATTGTCTCATCTTGCGTCCGAATATACTTTTTACCATGGTTCTGCAAGAGATTCATGAACTACATTACCCTCAACTCGTAATTTGTGCCATCCATCTTGACAGGTGTCGGACCCTTAAAGGCACATGTAGATGGAATATCAACTATGTTTTCTAAGATAGTGCAGGATTGGTACATGGCTGGGATCGTAGATATGTGATAGAGTGTCTGCACCACATCAAGGAGGTGGTTGCGGGTGTATGCTTATACCACAACCAGCCCTAAGCAAATTCAACTGTGGTATTGGTAGCATTGTGCGACGCTGGGTAGCGTTGGGTTTTACGCATGGGCGGTGATGGGTGGCGCTAGATTTGGCGATGCCCGGGTAGCTCATCGGCGATGCTAGGGGCCTGTTTGGTAACTGGGTTGGGCTAGGTTGGGGTATCCTCCTGTGAATAGTAGTTGTTTGGAGGATTGGGAGGTTGGAATGATAATTGTGATGTGATGTGACATTGATTATGTGTTATATTGAATTTTAATGATTATAATATATTTTTTATGTTAATAATTTTATTTGAACATGGTTAAAAAATGTTATACCAAAGAAATTGTAAAGTTAATACAAGTAATCCCAACCCAAGAATGCAGGGTTGGAGCTAGGGGTATGCCAGGGTACCACAGTGTACCCTGGCAACCAAATAGGCCCTAGGGTAGGCCTGAGGAACCCATCGAACCTCTGTGGGACCCTTAGACAAGGAAGAAGGATCAACTCGAGGAGGACGAAGGCTGGTGGTGGCGGTGGATTTTAGGTATAAGCTCCGATATAGGACCATTGCTCTAAGACCATGTAAAGAGAGAATGCAACAAGTTATCTATTAATGAGGCCTAGGGTTCTCTTATATAGAGAAGAAACTTGTTGGGCAAATTACGTGGTCTAGACAGAAAGAAAATAGAATACATAAAAAGGAATGAAGATAACTCATATCTCAACATTCTTTGATTGCATTTCCCGAAAAGAACCGCTTCTCTGTAACAGATCGTGTCTTTAGTTGTGTGGCATTTGTCCATCACTTGAGTTCTGGTTGTGACAAGCTTTCCCTATATCTATAAAATGCTCATTTGTTGGTTATTCTCAAACCCAAAAATGATCATGTATTTTGATCCTATCAAACAGAAGTACTATTGTGACATTACATTCTTTGGGTCTGATATGTATTTTTCTCCATAAGGTGATAGGATGGATGAAACCTTCTACGTCCGATGAGGAGGTTTATATTTCACCTGCTCCTTCGCCTCCAGCTCCTACCACACATAATGTGATTTAGACTTTACCTCGTGTGTACATTCACATACCGACTGCAAGATCCCATTCTCTTGTGCCTTCCCCATCCTCCAGCATGCCTCAGGTAAATCTTGAACACTTGACTTCCACGGATGGTACTGTTGATGTTTCTGTACAACAGGAGACTATAAAAGATGAGAGTCCAGCTTCTCAGGGGATTGTCATACAGGAAGCGGATCATTCAGAGGATCTTGGACAACCCATTGAACTTCGAAGGAGAGGTGTACATATGTTACGTACCCTTTCTCATGACATGTTTCACTAGGACATTTATCAGAGGGTTTAGGAAGTTTCTAGTGGACATCTCGCTATGGAGGAAGAAATGGATGCACTCCAGTCATGAGGCACGTGGAGCTTGGCTACTGCCCAGCAGGACTTCTGTGGTTGGATGCAAGTGGGTCTTTACAGTGAAGCGGAGAGAAGATGACAGTGTTGACCGCTACAAGGCCAGACTTGTGGCACGCAAAATTATTCAGACATATGGGATGTACTATCATAACATTTTCTCATGTGGCATATCACTCCACTCTACAGATCCTCCTTTTTGTTGTTGCAGTACGAGATCGGTCGCTCTCCCAACTTGATATCAAGAATGCATTTTTGTGTGGCAACTTGTAAGAGGAAATCTATATGCAACAACCACCTGAATTCACTGTTGAGGGGAGTGTCAAAAGATAAGGCTAGTTATGGCCTTATCTTATATAGAAGCAGGACTTCAAGCTATCTCATATTATGTACACGTGCATGCACTTGTATTCTTTGTAGTCATAGAGATGCCTTCAAAAATAATATCATGGGTCAAATATGGGATTCAAAACCCAAAGGTAAAATGTTTAGAAATTTATATTAAAGGTATGAAAGGACCCCATCCAAGGGGTTCATAAGAAGAAATTTTTGGTAATAGATCATGAGTAACAACAACAAAGCCTTTACTCATCATTAAGTAGGGTCGGCTACATGGATTTTTGCCTCCATTCAGATTTATTTTGGATTATTCTCGGGCTTAAATCCAAATAACTAAGATCCCTTCTGATAGTCTCATTCCAACCCTTCTTGGGCCTTCCTTGTCCTCTCTTAACCGGCTCAACATCACAAATCTTGCATCTTATAACTGGTGCATCAATCGACCTCCTTTGCAAATGGTCAAACCATCTAAGTGATTTTATCTCATCTTATCCTCTAACGGAGCTACATCAACTTTCCTTCTGATCGCATCATTCCCAAACGATTTTTTCGTGTATGAGCACACATCTACCTTAACATTTTCATTTCTACTACTGCCATTCTCTAGACATGTCTATGGTTCAGAGGTCAACATTCTGATCCAGAAAGTAAGAACCCGTAAAAAATACATGTAAATCCATTAAACGCAGGTTCAATTTCCATCGTCCTCTCATAAGCAAACAAATTCAAGTTCCGAAATTATATTTTCAATATTCTTATTTGTTGGGAAAAGAGTCTTTGATGCTTATTCAGAAAACCCTAGGCTCTCTTATATAGGGAGAGACCTTAAGGGTAAATTACAGAGAGGTCTATGAAAGATAAAGAAATAATGACAAAATACATAAAGAGATAATAAAACTACGAACTATCTCTACACTCCCCCTTAAGGTGGAGCATAGATATCTATCATGCTCAGCTTGGATGAACATCTCAGAAACGGTCCTCTGAGCAGTGGCTTGGTGAATACATCTGCAGTCTGATCTCCTGAGCTCACATGTGCAGTAGATATCAATCCTCTCTGGATCAAGTCCCTAGTTTAATGGCAGTCAACTTCAATAAACTTGGTCCTTTCATGGAAAGCTGGATTGTTGGCAATGAACAATGTTGGTTGTTTGTTACACTGAAGCTTCATAGGTAGGGGCACAGCTACATGTAGATCTTCTAGTACTGAACGAACCCACATCATTTCCGTGTTGGCTTGAGCCAAGGCCTTAAATGTCGGTTTCGGTCACCATTTCGGTATCGACCAAAACAGAATTTCGATGGAATTTCGGTGG
Organism: Ottelia alismoides; assembly: GCA_037367405.1. Classification (NCBI taxonomy): domain Eukaryota; kingdom Viridiplantae; phylum Streptophyta; class Magnoliopsida; order Alismatales; family Hydrocharitaceae; genus Ottelia; species Ottelia alismoides. The sequence continues at coordinate 46,894 of JAZKJV010001161.1, read as the reverse complement.
AATTTCGACCGAAATTTCGATCATTTCGGTCATTTTTTCTAATAGGACCCCCATATTTCGGCCATTTCGGTCGAATTTCGGTTTCGACTGGATATCGATATTCGACAGAAATTCGACCGAATTTCGCTGAAATTTGAGGCCATGGCTTGAGCCATGGCCCTATATTCGGATTCGGCACTGGACCTTGCCACAACAGTTTGTTTCTTGCTTTTCCAAGAAACCAAAGAGCCTCCAACAAACACTGCAAACCCTGAGGTTGATTTTCGGTCCTTAGGACATCCTGCATAATCTGCATCTGCACACGCTGAGACGGATAAGTCTGTGCCCTTTCTGAATAGCAGCCCTGAGCTTGGAGAAGACTTCAGATACCTCAGTATCATGTGTATAGCATCCATGTGAACCTATCTTGGCTGCTCCATAAATTGACTCACCCTGCTAACTGCAAATGCAATGTATGGACGAGTAATGGTAATGTAGAGGAGTTTTCCCACCATTTCTCTATATCTCCTCTTACCTACTTCATCTGTATCACCATCATACAGCTTCATGCTAGGGTCCATGGGAATACTTGATGGTTTGCACCCATCCATGCCAGTCTCAATCAGAAAGTCTGTAATATACTTCCGTTGTGTCATCACCAAGCCTTGTGCATTCCTTGCAAATTCCAACCCCAGAAAATATCTTAGGATTCCAAGATCCTTTGTAACGAACTGACGGCCTAAGAATGCCTTCGCCCTCTCTATGCCATGAACATCGTCTCCTGTAACAAGAATATCATCCACATAGACCATAATGACAACCGTACCTGCCGATGACTTCTGGACAAATAATGAGGGATCGGCATTTGACCTCTTGAATCCCTGTTGCTCAATCAGATTGGACAGCTTCTAGAACCATGCTCTCGGACTCTGTTTAAGGCCATATATCGCCTTGTGAAGTCTACAGACCATCTGCTTCTCCCCCTCAGCAGTAAACACAGGTGGTTGCTGCATGTAGACTTCCTCCTGTAAGTCTCCGTACAGAAAGGCATTCTTGACATCTAGTTGAGATATACTCCAATCACGCACCACAGCAACAGATAAGAGAATACGAAGGGTAGAGTGTCTCGCCACTGGAGAGAATGTATCCATGTAATCCACACCATAGGTTTGTGTAAACCCACGGGCGACCAAGCATGCTTTGTACCTATCCAACGTGCCATCTGCGTGATATTTGACTGTGAAGACCCATTACAGCTCACAACGGATGCATCAGAAGGTGCAGGGACCAGAGACCATGTGCCACGAGACTATAGGGCCCTCATTTCTTCTTCCATTGCCAATCTCCAGCAATTATTCTTCAAAGCTTCCTGGTATGTCCGTGGTATATCCACGGAAGACAAGGCTGTGGCAAATCTCTGAAAATCACCAGTGAGACGGTGAAAAGAAACCTGTGAAGCAAATGGATAAGAGGCGCATTGCCTTCTCTGCTTCCGGATAGCAATCGGAACATCAAGATCATCATCTGTTGTACTAGATGGGCTAGTGTCTGCCTGTACTGAAGGATCCTGCACATGTACCAAACCTGACCCGTCAGTAGTAATGCCATCTGAACATACCTGAGGCGTGATGATCGGCTGCTGTGTAGTCTGAGCAGGACCTGACCGGCGTGTATAGAATTTAGGTAACGGTGATATGATAGGCCGTGGAATGGGTGGAGGTGGAGGTGGTGGTGGTGGTGGTGGAGTGGAGACGGGCACAGGGGATGACTCAGGTGTACTCAATGTAGGTGGTGGAGGAACATAGATATCATCAGTGGTAGTGGATGGTACCATTCTGTCACCTGCAGGAGAGAAATACATGACAGACTCAAAGAAAGTGACATCAGCACTCACGAAGTACCTCTTAGTTGCAGGATCATAACACCAGTAGCCCTTCTGAGTCCTGGAATAACCAACAAAGACGCACTTGACTGCTCTAGGAGAGAGTTTGTCAAGTCCGGGAGATAGACGATGCACGAAAGCCACAGTACCAAAGACCCGTGGAGTCAGTGAAAATAACTCCTAGTCTGGAAAAATAAGAGAGATAGGTATCTTCTCACCAAGAACTGAGGATGGCATTCGGTTGACCAGATAACAAGCAGTAAGAACAGCGTCGCCCCAGAATAAAATAGGAGCACAACTCTGAATCAACAATGTTCGAGTAATATCCAAGAGATGGCGATGCTTTCTTTCCGCCACACCATTTTGTTGTGAGGTATATGCACAAGTGGTTTGGTGAATAATACCCTTTGATGAAAGGAATTGTGAAAGTGAGTGTGTACAAAATTCAAGGGCATTATCCGTCCGAACATATTTGACAGAGGAGGAAAAAACATTGTGCACTTCATTAATCAAATTCTTGATCACATTTCCTGCTTCAGATTTATTTTTCAAAAGAAAGACCCATGACACACGAGAGAAATCATCCACTACCACAAGATAAAACCTGTGCCCCTGATGATCGGGGACACGACTCGGACCCCATATATCTATATGTAACAACTCAAAAGGGGAGCTACTGCTCCGACTCGGACGACTTGGGAAGCTCGACCTGTGATGCTTTCCCAACTGACACGCTTCACATCGAAATGACGAACTAGGAGAGATCTGAGGCAGTAGATGGTGCATTTTCTGAAGCGGAAGGTGACCAAACCGAAGATGCCAAATGTACGGAGAGATTGGCCCAGCAGAATGAGAGGAGACTCCAGCATAGGAATCCCGAACCAGACGATATAAACCATTCTGCTCAGAGCCACAGCCAATCACCTTGCCCGTGAGTATGTCCTGAAAAATGAGAAGACGGGTCAAATATAGCACGACAATTCAAATCCTTCGTAATCTGACTAATAGACAGCAAATTCATTGAGAACTCAGGAGCATGTAGGACGTTCTGTAGTTGCATAGTGGAGGATAGGAAGACCTCCCCCTGTCCAACAAGGGGCGAATGGGTACCATCTGTTATCTGCACTGAACGGCCGGGAGGAATGTCCCTGTAGGCCTGTAATCTACCTCTATCTCGGCAGAGATGATGTGTGGCTTCGGAATCTATAACCCAGTCAGATATATCATGAGGTGTTGTGAATGCAGTAGATCTACCTGAGGTACTCGCAGCGGCGGATGAACTGGCAGAGGCAGTGGCAGCAATATCTGAAGAACCACCAGACGAATCACCAGAAGAATGTGGCATAATATCTCGGAGACGGGCCACAAATTCGTCAAATCGATTACCTGTCGTAGAGGGTAATGGAGACTGAGAATGCTCTGCAACACGTGCCGATGCTGGAAATCCATACTTAGAATAGCATGTGTCCTCTGAGTGTCCTGTGCGGTGACAATAGGAGCATGTCTGACTGAAGCGACCACCCCTTCCCTGGGGTCCACGGCCACGTCCACGACCACGACCAAAAGGCGGTCCACCTCTCCCACGCGAGACTGCCATCGCTGATGGGGGTGGAGTAGAAGAACTGGAGGAAACTGGAATGCGACTGAGCCTTCTGTAAACATCCTCTACTGGAGGAATAACTGCATCAGCTACGATATGGGACCGGGCGGCATCATATTCAGGATCAAGAGCCGCAAGTAGAACACCCACCATGGTGGCATTCCGAAACGTCTTCTGCTGTTCAGGAGTAGCAGTGAGAGGAATGGTACTGTATAACTTCTCAAACATCCCTCTCAAGGATATGTATAGGGAATGGAGAGGTCTGCCGCTCTGCTTCATTGTGAAAATGTCATGCTGAAGCTGCAACATCTTTGTCTCATTTCGCACCTGCGAATATGTAGCTGCAAGAATGTCCCACATTGCCTTTGCAGTGGGCTGATGGAGGACGTCGTTAGCAATCTCCATCGTCAATGTACCAAACAACCAGACCTTCGCGTAGGCGTCGTCAGCCTCCCATGAGGCATAGATCCATGTCTTCTCTTCAGGCTCATCCTCGGTAAGAATGTGTTTCTTACCATTAGACTTCATGAGGCTCATGAACTGCATAGCCCAGAGCTCATAGTTAGACCCATCCATCTTCACTATTGGCGCAGGACCTTTGAATGTGCCGGTGGAGGGCATATCGGCTTTCGATTCTGACATACTGGCGCTTGGAGAAGAACAAGGGTATATAGACACAATGATGAATGTCTACACCAACTGCATCGGATTTGAGTGCGTATGTAGACGTTACGCACTCAAACCCATATAGCGGACGAGTAGAGTACTAGGGCACGTCTTTAAGAAGGCTTACAGCCCTTGAGACGACTAGTTGGGTGCCGCCTGTGAGTCGCCTAGATGTTTGCGCGACCGGCTGGGACCTACGGCGGCAAGCGGGAGCCGCAGGCGGTGGCTGGGACCGTCGGGGACCCGCAGGCGGTGGGCTGGAGGCTGCTGGCGGTGGCTGGGACCGTCGGGAGCCGCTGGCGGCGGGCTGGAGGCGCCGGGAGGCGCTGGCGGCGGGCTGGGACCGCCAGGGAGGCGTTAGCGGTGGGCTCGGCCTAGGGCTAGGCGCACGGGAGCCCTGGAGAGAGAGAGGCAGCGGCGAGGGCGGCGGGTGGGGAGGGGTGGGGCGGCGGGTGGAGAGCCCTAGGGCGGCTCTGATACCATGTTGGGAAAAGAGTCTTCGATGCTTATTCAGAAAACCCTAGGCTCTCTTATATAGGGAGAGACCTTAAGGGTAAATTACAGAGAGGTCTATGAAAGATAAAGAAATAATGACAAGATACATAAAGAGATAATAAAACTACGAACTATCTCTACATTATTTACAGCACTATTTTTCCCGTTTCATTGCTTCTTTCAAGCACCGCATAACCCTTATCAGACAAAAAATAATGGAAAGGGATCAAGATGAACCTGAGAAGCATTTCACACCCAATTACTCTTGCGGTAAGTTCAGAAAAAAATACCTTTACAAGGCGTTTTGTTGCTTCATTAACATTTCCACACAAAAAAGTCTTTGATGTGTCACCATGGTATCCCTATAAAGCAAGAAAAAGCTCCCCTCAACAAATACAAAATAAGAAAACTAATGAAACTATTAAAATAAGGCTATTTTTTTAAGCATGAACAAGAGCAAAATGTAATTTTTAAAATGGTAACAGTGATTTTAGATTGCTCTCATCCTTTGAGACCATAGATAACATGCATGCTAAAAAACACCATACTGGATTACGAAGCATGGCATGATTAAAAAGGATTGTGCAGATGATTGAACTGAATGAACCTTTTCAGATCATCTTGCTTAATTTTAACTGTAGAACTGAGGATAAATTTCAGAAGCTGCAATTCATTAATCGGAGCACGAAGATCAAATTGGAAAACATACATCCAAGTATACAGTCACATCTATGTTTATTATGTCTCCATCCTGCAGAGTAGAAGATTCAAAAGGAAAATATGAGCCAATAATATTTACAGAAAGACTGCCATAGAATTCAACTTCAGCAGACAAACAATCAACAAGCATACCTGTAGCTTGCGTGAATCAGGAATCCCGTGGCACATGCATTCATTAACAGATGTGCATACACTCTTCGGGAAACTGCCATAGCCAAGTGGTGATGGATAAGCACCCGCATCAACAATCATCTTATGCACTAGTTTATCAATCTCATTTGTGGTGATGGACGGCTGATAAGACAAAATACAACTTATCAGGCTACAATTTTTAAGTAAATTAAGAAAAAATCTACCACCTATAGGGTACATTCTGTTCTTTGCCCACGAAAGTTTTTATTTTTCTTCTGTGCGCAAAGTTTCTTTGGGGTCTCTCTTTGACCATTATAGATATTGTGAACATTAACCCCAATACCATTCTAATTCACTCGTCTGCTCTGTCATTCACTAGTTTATCTCTAACATTTGCATTCACCAACCATCTCTTTAGCACTATTGGTCAAAATGCCACCTCAACATCCTCTTCTTCCAAGAGGTCCTCTACGTTTTTTTACATGCAAAGGATGACTTGCTAGAGATCTTCATCTTTCCCATTGTGCCCCTTCAACAACGTGACTGCAGCTATAAACAGAAAATAATATATTATAGTCCTAAGTGAAAAGATTTAATCGGAGGTTTGCCCTCAAACCAAAAAAGATAAACAATGTTGCACCTTTAGCTCCCGTAGAGTTGTAGACTAATTGTCAAAATGTATGACTATTTTGATGGAATTCTAGATCTCGCATATTGTTTGGAGATCTAGTTTACAGGCTGAGGATAAATGCGACCTCAATGTGCCTATTGCTCTATGGAAGCAGAGGCGTACGTGTGCTACATATCCTCTCGCAACACGTCTCTTTGGAGCATCTTTCAAAAGATTTCAGAAGATTTGCCGTAGGTCTATTAACTTTAGAGATTCCACGAACATACCAGGAGGCAATGTGGGGCAGTAAGTAGTGTCATGCTATGGATTAGGAGATGGATGTGTTACAGTCACGTGGCACGTGGAGTCTTGTTACAGGTCCTATAAGGGCATCTGTGGTGGGATGCAAGTGGGTGTTCACAATGAAACACCAAGCAAATGGCAGTATCGATAGCTACAAGACACGGCTTGCATCTCGTAGGTTCACCCAGATGTATGGGGTGGACTATCAGGATAATTTCTCTCACGTGGCTCGTCATTCTACACTGCGGATCATTCTCTCAGTTGCAGTGACATGGAACTGGTCCTTATAGTAGCTTGATGTAAAGAATGTTTTTCTCTATGGTGACATGCATGAGGAAGTCTACATGCAGCAGCCACCACGGCTCGCTGCTGAGAGGGAGTGTCAGATGGTTTGCAGACTTCATAAGGCTATATATTGCCTTAAGCAGATCCCCAGAGTATGATTTCAGAAGCTCTCGGACCTGATAGAACAGAAGGAGCACATTAGATTAACTGCAAATCATTCATTATTCGTTCAGAGGACTTAGAGACACAATTGATATACTTGTCTATGTTGATGATATCATTGTTACAGGGGATAATGTACAGGTTATATGTGCAGATAAGGATTTCCTTAGTCAGCAGTTTGTTACCAAGGACCTTGGCTATTTACGTTACTTCCTTTGACTTGAGTTTGCCAAGAACCAGTGGGATCTTATTATGACCTAGAGGATGTATGTTATAGATCTTCTATCTGAGACAGGCATGGCAGATTGCATAACTGCCACTACTCCTACGGACCCTAGCATGAAGTTATATGATGACGATACATAGGAGGTAGACAAGAGGCGGTATAGAAGCTTGTCGAGGAAGATTCTATATGTGACCATCACCAGGCCAGAGGCTGTATAGAACCTTGGCCTTCCCGCTGCGGAACACTTTACCCGACCTTCTCCTCTAATTTCTCCGACCAGAGGCTGGAGGATTTCTTAGCCTTGCTGGATGCTATCAGGGAGGTGGGGAGCCTGTCGGAGGGGAGAGACCACTGGGGTTGGCGTGTGGGTCCGTTCACGGTTAAGAAGGCTTTTGGGGCTATCTGCAGGTTGACACCTTCCCGCTCGGAGATTATGATTCGCGATTGTGTGTTCCTTTGGGCTCTCAAGCTACCTGAGCGAATTGGTTTCTTCGTATGGTTGTTTCAGAGACAAAGGCTGATGACGAGGGACCGGTGTGCCAGGCTTCTGGGATCCACCTCTGACAGGTGCCTTCTTTGCGAGGAGGCGATTGAATCCGTCGAACATCTGTTCTTCAAATGCCCCAAGGTGATTCAGGTATGGCAGGGGACCGGTCTGGCCTGCTGTTGTGTTGATGATCTCGAGACGTTTTACGGCTCGCTGGTGGTGAATAGGAGTAGATCTAGGAGGGAGATGATTTATCCTCTGGCCATCCTGTGGGTTGTTTGGCTGGGAAGGAATGCCTTGCTTTTCTCGGGCCAGTGCTTTTATAAGGAAAACGTAGGGATTCATGCCAAGAGATTGGTGGAGGAGTGGGTTTTGTAATTGGTCTCTCCTTCTGTCGTAGCTTTTGTATTTCCATCTTGTTTCTGTTTTCGCTTTTTGAATAAAAGATGGGGCGAACACCGGCGAGTGTCTCCCCCTATTTCAGGATTTCAAAAAAAACTTCACCTTCTAGACATTGATCATACTTCGCTTACTCACATGAAGGCTCCCAAGACCTATTGGAGAGATATTATTCCCAATGCCACATACCTTATCAATAGGGTATCCTCTTCGATTCTCAATGGGGTAACCCCTTCCTTTCATTGAGAATCTTTGATTGCATTGCCTTTGTTCATAACTTTCAGAATATTTACAGTCAAGTGTGTATTCCTTTGCTACTCTAGGGCCCAAAAACGAGTATAGGTGTTATGACCCTACTCGTCATCGCTACTATGTTTCTGCTGATGTTACCTTTTTGTGCATAGATCAGCTACTTTACCCATGCTGTCAGTGACATACCACTAAAGCTTATGCCTCCTCCCATTATCTTTTTTTATTCAACCACCTCTTGTTATAGATATATAAATAATTACAATAATATTTATTATAGAAATAACCCGTCCTGGGTTCACATATCTAACAATTAGCCCATATTCCAGCTTGACGTAAAGAATACTTTTCCCTATAATGACCTCGAAGAGGTCTACATAATACAGCCATCGAGATACTCCGTCAAGTTAGAGCGAGTATGCCAACTCCGTAGGATCATTTATGGTCTAAAGCAGAGTCCATGAGCTTGGTTTGATATGATTTACCTCAGAGATGAGTTCACGTGGCTTCCACGGGACATCTTATTACTCTATGTTCGTCAGACGGAGGACTTATGTGATGCAGCATAATTCCACCTCAACCTTTTAGTTGACATTTTATTTTAAATTTTATTTAATCATGTAAAAAGGCTCATTTGCAAAGAAGGTCAACCGATGCACCGGTTAGGAGATGCGAGTGTTGGGATGTTGAGCCGGCTAACAGAGGGCGAGGACGGCCCAAGAAGTGTTGGAAGAGACTATACGAAGGGATCTTAGTTTTTGGATATAAGTCCGAGATTGACCCAAGATAGATCTGAATGGAGGCGAAAGAATCCATGTAGCCGACCCTACTTAATTGTGGGAAAAGGCTTTGTTGTTGTTGTTGTTGTATGTAAAAAGGCTCATTATACAAGGCCTTTATTCTCTTTTCTTTTTGGCTTGTTTTCTTTCCTTTATTTTTATTTTAGAAAGCTGTTGCTATTTAGGGGGGATTAGCCTCTATAAAAGGCCCCCTTGTATTAGGGTTAAATTAAGTTGAATTTGAGTTAATTTTCTCCACCCTAATTCTCTCTCTCTCTCTCTTTCGAATTTCCCCTCTCCCCTTTTTCCTCTCGTGTTTCCTCCTAACCCTAACCATCCCCGCCGCCTCTTCCCCTACGCGCCTTGCCGTCCCCCGCCTGCCACATCTCCGCCTCCCCGCGCACCCGCCAGCGCCTCCGCACTCCCTCCTCTTCGCCTCCCAGCACTCCGATCACCCACCCAGCGCCATCGCCTTCCCCACTACCATCTCGCCGCACCACCCCGAGCCAACCCGCCTGCCGCCTGCCCTCTCCCCGGCACCATCTCCCCTCCCCTCGGCCCCTGTTCTCCCCCCCCCAGCGCCATCTCCACTCTGCCCTGAGCCGCATCTTCACGCCGCGCCACCCAACCCCCATCCACCACCTGCGCCTTCCTTCCCGAGCGGCAGCCACAGATTTCGCCCAACGCCCAGATGCCCACCGCAGCGCCTGCAATACCGTCAGACGCGACGGCCCTCACCGCCCGCAATCTCCTGCAAGACCCTCCCTACAGCAGCCGCCACCCCAGCTTGTTCGCAAGCCTCCGCCTCATTGGATCTCGGAATTCATGTGTCGTCGAAGCCTCCCCAGCCGCTGTTCCTTCAAGGATCAGATCTGAAGCGTGCCGAAATTCCTTGCCGGTTGTGGTATGAGCGCCAACTCCACCATTTAAATTCCACCGCATAATATTAGTTTGTGGACTGTTATACTGTTAATTGGTTTGGTGATCGATTGAGATTCCGTGCCGCAAATATTGCTATTTATTTCCCATAATCCATAACTATTCGTATTGCCCTAAGTTTGTGGAGAAACCGGTGCTAAACGCGAGTAACTTGACGTTTATTGTTGCTGAAATTTGCTTATCGCTCATCATTTTATTCGATTGTCATTTTAATTCCGTAGTTTTCATTGTCGAGTCGTCATTTAGTTCATTACTCATTCTGTTTGCATCAATTTGGTATCAGAACATAACGATCTTGCATCTCACTTGCATTCCGTTTATTAATTGCATATAAAAAAAACACACGCACAAAACAAAAAAAAAATATCCTCAAACAAAGAAAGCAGAAACCCTAGGATTCCCATGGCCGACAAACCTAGTGCCTCTAAATCCACCTATACCTCACACCCTGAATTAACTTTGGAGGCTTTGTTTGCCCAATTACAACACCTGGGCAATCAACTGAGCACACAAATCGTCGGAATTGATCGTAAAGTCGCCGTCGCACATGAACAAATTGCCACATTGAATAGTCGCGTGCTAGGACCAGACCATAGTGATGAAACCCCCAATAAAGGTCGACGTACTGGCCGGAAACCTCACTCCCGGAATAGCACTTCCCGTGACTCTAGTTCATCTACTTCTGACCGACACGTTAGCGATTGGCCATCACAAGAAAGTGAAGAAGAAGAACCAAGAGACTACACCCCTTTCTTTCCCAAGAATCAAGATCCACACACCTCCGGTTATACTGCACAACCTACTGGCGAATATCAATTCCCACCCCGAAATGGACCTAGGTCCGATGATGGGTGGGATCGAGGCATCTGTCTCGATGTGCCAGAATTTGACGGAGGACGAGTCCCTAATGTCTTTTTGGACTGGCTCCAAGCCGTCGAGCACTTCTTTGTGTGGAAGTCTATGCCGAGCGAACGAAAAGTTCAATTCGTCACCATCAAATTAAAGGGACATGCTCTGCTATGGTGGGACCGTTTGCAGTCTGAACGCAAACGAAAGGGAAAAGGTAAAATCCGCAGTTGGAGCTTAATGAAAGCCAAATTGAAGACCAAGTTCGTGCCAGAAGATTACAAACGAGATCTGTACGCACGACTGCAATCATGGCGACAAGGCACTATAAGTGTCAGAGAATACACCGAAAGGTTCCAATCCCTCGTTCACCGCAACCGATTGCAGGAGACCCCTGTCCAGGAGGTCACCCGCTATATGCAAGGACTCCGACCCGTTATTCAGGATGAACTCTACCTCCACAACTGTCGAGACATTGAGAAGCTTACAAGCAGGCTGAGCGGGCTGAGACTAAGCTTGCTAAAGCCCAGACAAGGAGGATGTCCTTCTCGGTGAACTCCGTCTCGCGCACCAATACCCCGATGACGACCTCCAAACCATTTGCGGCCCCATCGATTCCTACGGGTAAACCCCAGACAAAACCCTCAACTCCTGTCGTCACCCGACCACCTATTGGAAACCCCGGACCAGGCATCTTGGGAAGCCGACCTGTTGTCGGACCTGACACTTGTTTCCGATGTTATCAAAAGGGACATCGAGCAGCATAGTGCCCAAACCCTAAGGCCAGACCCGCCCATTTATGCACCGTCGACGACTCTGAAGACCCTGACCCTGACCAACAGGAGTCACCTGAAGAGGATCCGGCTGCTTTGACTGCTGACACCATGGGAGCCGATGTACGAGCCTTTAGGAGTGGACGGAGACGTATCCGGACCCTTCTTGGTCATTGAACATGAGAACTGTATCACTCCTGACAGCGCACCCACAAACATCCTACTCACACCCGCTGTCAACGACGATGATAGTTGGCTGCGCCGCAGCATCTTCCGAACCACCTGCACTTCAGGAGGGCGACGTTGTTCGCTGATCATTGATGGAGGAAGTGTTGAGAACTTCACAAGAAATGGTCGATAAGTTGGGCCTGCCAACTCAACCACTTGAGAAACCTTACAGCGTGGCCTGGTTTCGAGGCGGTACCCAACTCCCGATCCACCGTCAGAGCCTCGTTAGCTTCTCAATTGGGCCTTCATATAAAGACGAGGTGTGGTGCCATGTAGCCCCTATGGATGTCTGTCACATTCTACTTGGGAGACCTTGGCAATTCGATCGAGACACTGAGCACAAAGGAAAGCTGAACACTTACTTCTTTCTCATAGACAATGTGCGTGTGACCCTCAGACCACAACGCGACGCCCTTAGCCCTCGCCAGGTGGCTACACTTCGAGCCGCGACCGCACAATCGGGTAAAAGCACTCCACCGTCACAGCCCTCGCCTACAGGTCCCGTATTGCTGGTGGAAGCCCAGACATTCCAACGTGAGATTCAGGAGAGCTCCACCATTTATTCATTGATGGGACGTGAAGTGAGCCAACCAGAAACTACAACACCCGAAGTCCCGCCTGAGATAAAACCCATCATCCAGGAATTTGCTGACATTATACCTGAAGAGTTGCCTGAAAGACTACCCCCGTTGCGAGACATTCAACACCACATTGACCTAGTCCCTGGAGCCAGCCTACCCCACTTGCCACATTACCGAATGAGCCCAAGTGAGCATGAAGAGATGAACCGGCAGGTTACTGATCTGCTACGACATGGGTATGTTCGAGAGAGTATGAGCCCCGTGGCGGTTCCTGCTTTGCTTACCCCGAAGAAAGATGGCACATGGAGAATGTGCGTGGACAGTCGTGCTATCAACAAGATAACGATCAAATATCGTTTTCCCATTACGCGCCTTGATGATATGCTTAATATGCTATCGGGTGCCAAATTGTTCTCCAAAATGGACCTCCGCAGTGGCTACCATCAGATTCGCCTCCGACCTGGAGACGAGTGAAAGACTGCTTTTAAAACCAAAGAGGGCCTGTATAAATGGACGATAATGCCCTTCGGCTTGTCGAATGTCCCCAGCACCTTCATGCGAACCATGAATCATGTATTGCGACCCTTCATTGGTAAGTTTGTGGTTGTGTACTTCGATGACATCCTGATCTACAGCTTGACCAAAGAAGACCACTTATCTCATTTGCGACAAGTCCTGGAAACCCTGAGAGCCCAAAAACTGTATGTCCACCTCAAGAAATGCTCCTTCATGTCTGACACGGTCCTCTTCCTGGGATACATTGTCACCGCTGATGGTCTTAAGGTTGACTCCTCCAAGATTCAGGCCATTCAGAGCTGGCTCGTACCCAAAACCCTCACTGAAATTCGCAGCTTTCTGGGATTGGCTTCTTTCTACCGACGCTTTATCCGGAACTTCAGCACTTGTGCAGCTCCATTGGTAGATTGCACGCGTAAAGGTGCACCCGCTTGGACTCTTGAAGCAGAAACCAGCTTTCAAAACCTAAAACACCAATTGACACATGCCCTTGTTTTGGCACTTCCCGACTTCACCAAGGTTTTTGTAGTTGATTGCGACGCCTCACATGTCGGGATTGGTGTTGTCCTAAGTCAAGAAGGACAACCTGTCGCCTTCTACAGTGAGAAATTGAATGAAGCCAGATCACGGTACTCCACCTATGATGTCGAATTTTATGTCGTGGTACAAGCTCTCAAGCATTGGAGGCATTACCTGATCCAACGTGAATTTGTCCTCAACTCTGATCATGAAGCCTTAAGATATCTGAATTCGCAGAAAACCCTTAATAAGCGCCATGCCAAGTGGGTTAGTTTCCTCCAAGAATACACATTTCATCTCAAACACAAAGCCGGAACCCTGAACCGCGTGGCCGACGCGTTGAGCCGGCGAGCACATGCCCTGACCACAATGACCATCAGCACAACAGGGTTTGACACACTCAAGGACCTTTACCCCACTGATCCTGATTTCGGACAAGTTCATGCGGAATGTGTTGATACTGGACAGGATCCAACAACCACTTATGTTCTTCATGAGGGTTTCCTATTCAAAGGCCACCAACTATGCATCCCTGCCACATCCCTTCGTGAGAATTTAATTTCAGAACTACATAACGGAGGTTTAGCTGGACACTTTGGAAGGGACAAGACCATGACTCTTCTCCAAGAGCGATTTTATTGGCCGCAGATGCGAAAGGATGTTACAAAATTTGTACAGAAATGCCAAACATGTCAAAGATTCAAAGGCCACAAGCAGAACACTAGACTGTATACACCCCTGCCAATTCCTCTGCGACCCTGGGAAGACATCACCATGGATTTTGTGCTAGGCTTACCCCTCACGGTACGAAAAGTTGACTCCATATTTGTGGTGGTGGACAGATTTTCTAAAATGGCACATTTCATTGCATGTAGAAAAACCTCAGATGCATCTCATGCCATTGATTTGTTTTTTCGTGATGTCGTTCGATTGCATGGTGTTCCTCGTTCTTTTACTTCGGATCGTGATACTCGGTTTTTGAGTCATTTTTGGCGCACGCTTTGATCTCGTCTTGGTACTCGTTTGCAATATAGCACCGCTTATCATCCACAAACAGATTGGCAAACCGAAGTAGTTAACAGATCATTAGGAAATTTATTGCGATGTCTTGCAGGGTACTCTCCGTCCAAATGGGATCTAATTCTTCCCCAAGCAGAATTCGCGTATAACAGTTCCACTAATAGGTCCACCGGAAAATCGCCCTTTGAGAGTGTGTACGGCTTTCCACTTACCCAATTTCTAGACCTAAAACCCACAACCATGCAAGGGAGAAGTAGTGCAGCTGCTGAGGATCTGGTCGAACACTTAACCCACATCCATACTGAAATCTGAGCCACACTCCAGACCATGACCCAGAAATACCAACCCCAAGCCAACCTACACCGAAGAGAGAGCGAGTTCAGAGTTGGAGAATTAGTGATGGTCCACCTAAAAAAAGAGAGGTTTCCTTTGAGAGTCCACCAAAAAATGAGTGAACGGAAGATTGGTCCATTTCGAGTCCTCAAGAGGATTGGGCCCAATGCTTACTCGACCTGCCGCCAGACGTCCAGACATCGCCAGTCTTCAATGTATCAGATCTCTTCTTATATCATGGGGATGAACAGACAGATGCCTCCCCGCTAGCAGTTCCCGCCGATGACACGTGCCAGCCACCAGCCGCGACTGATGCCGATCAGATTGAAGATATTGCCGACATCCGAGATATGACAACTAGACGTGGTCTCTTCCGACGATATCTAGTCAAATGGAAGGGACGACCTCTTACAGATTGCATCTGGATTGACGAGGATGAACTCCGACAACTCCGCCCCGATATACTTCAGAGCTTCCACGATGCCATCTCGACGGAGCGAGATTCTTTTCAGCAGGGGGGAGTTGATGCAGCATAATTCCACCTCAACCTTTTAGTTGACATTTTATTTTAAATTTTATTTAATCATGTAAAAAGGCTCATTATACAAGGCCTTTATTCTCTTTTCTTTTTGGCTTGTTTTCTTTCCTTTATTTTTTATTTTAGAAAGTTGTTGCTATTTAGTAGGATTAGCCTCTATAAAAGGCCCCCTTGTATTAGGGCTAAATTAAGTTGAATTTGAGTTAATTTTCTCCACCCTAATTCTCTCTCTCTCTCTTTCGAATTTCCCCTCTCCCCTTTTCCTCCCGTGTTTCCTCCTAACCCTAACCATCTCTATCCCCGCCGCCTCTTCCCCTACGCGCCTCGCCGTCCCCCGCCTGCCACATCTCCGCCTCCCCGCGCACCCGCCAGCGCCTCCGCACTCCCTCCTCTTCGCCACCCAGCACTCCGATCACCCACCCAGCGCCATCGCCTTCCCCACTACCATCTCGCCGCACCACCCTGAGCCAACCCGCCTGCTGCCTGCCCTCTCCCCGGCACCATCTCCCCTCCCCTCGGCCCTTGTTCTCCCCCCCCAGCGCCATCTCCACTCCGCCCTGAGCCGCATCTTCACGCCGCGCCGCCCCAACCCCCATCCACCACCTGCGCCTTCCTTCCCGAGCGGCAGCCACAGATTTCGCCCAACGCCCAGACGCCCACCGCAGCGCCTGCAATACCGTCAGACGTGACGGCCCTCACCGCCCCGCAATCTCCTGCAAGACCCTCCCTACAGCAGCCGCCACCCCAGCTTGTTCGCAAGCCTCCGCCTCGTTGGATCTCGGAATTCCTGTACCGTCGAAGCCTCCTCAGTCGTTGTTTCCTTCAAGGACCAGATCTGAAGCGTGCCGCAATTCCTTGCCGGTTGTGGTATGAGCGCCAACTCCACCATTTAAATTCCACCGCATAATATTAGTTTGTGGACTGTTATATTGTTAATTGGTTTGGTGATCGATTGAGATTCCGTGCCGTAAATATTGCTATTTATTTCTCATAATCCATAACTATTCGTATTGCCCTAAGTTTGTGGAGAAACCGGTGTTAAACGCGAGTAACTTGATGTTTATTGCTGCTGAAATTTGCTTATCGCTCATCATTTTATTCGATCGTCATTTTAATTCCGTAGTTTTCATTGTCGAGTCGTCATTTAGTTCATTACTCATTCTGTTTGCATCATTATGGCACTATAATACTGGTCGTTTATATTGATGACATGATAATTACTTGTAATGATGAAGCATGCATTCTGGAGATCAAGGCCTTCTTTTTTATCCAAAAAAGAGGGAAACACGCTAACGTGTCCCCCATTATATTATTAGAAAAAGGAAGGAGTTACAGAAAGATTTACATAAGCCAAGATTCCATAAGAGACCTGGCCTGAAAGCTTACATTCTCAGAATAAAAGCGTTGGGATTAAAAAAGAGCAGCTTTTCTAGCTAGCCAGATCGCCCATATTGTAGAGATTGGTAGGAGTATTCTTTTGGGTCATGCTTCGCTTGAAGTAAAGACTTCTATAACAGATCTAATATTTGTCTATTCGGCCACAAACATTTCGAGCTCGTCCCAGATCCAAGAGTTTTTCCACAATGGAAAAAGAGATGTCCACTGTGTCTACTCGCATGTCATGGAGAGGGAATAAGTCAGAAACCCCTGTGAATATTCTAGCACAGTGATCCCGCATCGTAATTCTTCTTTCATGTTCGCAACTGCTCGCCCCATCTCACGTTCCGCAACTGCTCGCCCCATCTCACGTTCATCCTCAATTCTTCTTTCACCAATGACTATAAAACAGATTAGATTGTGTCGGTGCCTCCCACTAGCTACTCTGTGGAAGTAAGATGTATTTACATCTCTTTCTTTTAGCCACCTTTGTCGCAATCTTTACTTCCATTCTGCCACCCTCTTTTTATCTTCATCCCCACAGTTTATTTTTTCGTTGTAGTTCTATACATGAATTCATCTAGGTTTAGATCTCTGGATTCTTCTAAGCCATTCAGTCTGGTCATCTTAGCCTCCGCTTGAGCCACTCTTCTAATCTCTCTAGTCTCCTTAAACTAACAAAGCCTATTTCGTAGAGAAATCAGCTTCTTATTCATGCACGCAGTCGCAGAACCCAAACAAACTATATATGTCCAGTGATCAGCGACCATGTCTCTAAAGTTATCCTCCTGTAGCCACACGTGTTCAAATCTGAAGAGTCCCCTAGGGATAGAAGCCTCCCCTGAATCCCAGATCAGAGGAGTATGATCTGACCTAGATTGTGGTCTGGCAGAGGAGGCGGAAAGGGAAAAGAGCTCTAAGAGCTTAAAGGATGCAAGGAAGCGGTCTATCCTAGAATGCGAACCACCACTCCTCCAAGTGTATCGTGTGTCTGATGCATATAAAACTTCCATTTGTAAGTTATCTACAAACTCAGTGAAGTTGAGGGAACTCAGGTCTTGTCCACATCTCAATCACAGACAATCAGTTATGCGCAACGTTACGTTGAAATCCCCGCCAATTAGCCACGCCGCATCTGGGTGCATGAGTTTGACCTCACGAATGTCCTCCCAAAGCTCTGGTCTATGCCAACATTTTCGGGCCATAGATACAAGAGATGAGTAAGAGATTGTTTGTTCTGAGATTCTCCAACGAGATCGTTAGAACATGTTTGCCCTTTACCTCCAAGACAAACGAGAATATGGTTTCTTTCCAAGCAAATAAAATTCCCCCAGCACTGCATGTTGCATCAGTAGTTCTGAAACCTGTTAGTGGATCCAATCCGAAAGAGTTCCACGTAATGTTTGAGCAATTTTGCTGTTTTGTTTCTTGTAATATGATTACATCGCATCCCCGGTCGGAAAAAAGTGCACCAGCTAATATTCTTTTCTCCGGGTCACCCAGACCTCTCACATTCCAGGTTAGGATCTTCATTAGTAATCAATTTGTGTCCCACAGCACCCACCACGCCTGCCACTTGTGCCACCCGTGACTTGTATTCTGAGATTATCAAAGGAAAATGATCGGGTTTAGCCGATTTCTTCATGTCTCTATATCTCTTGCCTCTTCTGAAAGGCACAGTCACTTCATTGGTTAGGTCAAAAGGTTGTCGACATGAGTTCTCTGAGCTGAGAGAGTCGACCGCTTCGAAAAGTTCTTTGAGCCAAGGAGGGTCTTCAAACTCAGGAACACGTGTTTGACTTCCAACGAAGGGAGTGAGCGATCGTATATAAGTCAAAGGAGGTTTATTGGTCTGCTCAAGGATACCAAACTCCATCCAAATCTCTACACTCGTAAAACCCAAGAGACACAGGTCTGACATGAATCCTGTTCTCGTTGAAGTCAAGTCCCAGCACTTGGGCAAGAAGGGAGGTTTTTCGCTAGAAGCTGTGGAGGACACGAAAGAGGGAGATTTCTCGGGGTTCTCAGTCTGCACAAAGCTCCCAATCACTTTCTCGAGGGGAGAATCTTGAACCTCCAGCAAATCGCCATCAGTAAAGGACCCATACTCCAGTTCTAGTGGCCTTTTATCGGGCCCATCGCACTTTTTCCAGCTTGCAGAGCCCAATGGATCGAAGTAAAGAAGGGCTGATTCCGATATGCATTTGGGTGTCCCGAAAGGTATTTGGGTGCCCTGTGTACTCGAAAGGCCTCCATCATTGTAATTCAGCACCCGATTACTGACCCGATATGTATCCGGTTGCCTCGTATACTGACTTCCGACCTGATAAAAGGAGCATCTGACCTTACTGAGGGTAAACGAGAGTAGCAAACTCACCCCAAGGGTTGCCTTGAACGTCAAGCAAAATATCTTCACCGAACCTTCTCGATATTCCAGAGGGGACAAAAGATCAAAAATGGGAATCACCATAACGGACGAGGTGGGAATCAATGCTCTCGAAGATCTCATGTCAGCTAAAGAATTGATTGTGTAGAATCTGCCTTAATCGTCTCCCTCTCAGTCATGTTGTCACAAGTTTCCAAAAGAATCTTCTTCTCCGACGGTTCCTCTTGCTCCAACAACAGTTTATGCGAAGACACCCCAAGGTCGTGCAGCTTCTCAGTGCTCGTTGGTGGATGAGGGTCAATTACCATGACCAAGAACTTGAAACTCGCTCGGCCAACGGCAAGGGTGCAGACCATTTCTGAAGGGACCAATCCACTCTCCGAGACAACCACCACTGTGAAATGCAGGTCAAAACCCGGCACCCTTCCATCTGCAAGAATCTTCGTAGCCCTTCCAAATTCTCCAAGAGCTGGGCCCAGGGACTCCAAAGTGCGAGACAAGAACGAAACTCCTTCTACACGAAGAACTCGTGTATACAACAGTAGTGATTCGCCATTAGTAAACTATGGCAGCCTCCGGCGAATTCCCAAATCTAAGTCAAATGTCAAAGAACCTTCTTCTCAACCAACAAGAGCCCCCTTGCGCATAGCAATCCTCCCTCCATGAGTACGGCATCTCCCGTAAAAGGAGTGTTAAGCTTTTGGCTAACCGCCTTCTCGATCAGGTCAAGATCATTCTTCTCTTCTGTAGCAAGCAACCATAAAATTATCAAACTTCTATTCCGTGGAAGCGCCTTGAACAACCTCTGCGAAAACTGAATGAGTTTCTTTGCTTCCCCCTTTGGTGGTGCTCTCTCCTTGTTGGCTATAACCGTCGACATAGACTTCTCAACACTCTGGTTCGAGATCAGGCAAGCATCTCTGCGATGACATACTCGTCCGCAACCAAAACATCATGACGGATGTAAACAACGGGGTTCGCGGTGGCCGAAATAGCCACACTTGAAGCATCGTGGCCCTCGCTTTCTATGAGAAACCACTGACTATCCCTTGTTTCCCTTCATCTCTTCCCTCCCTCTCCACTCATCTCCCTATTCAACGGTGGCCCTCCCCTTACCGGTGGACCTATCCCTACTTCTTTGTACCTCGTCGCTCTCCCTCCTCCATGTTCGAACCTTAGCCTGTGCTTGCCAACGAAATCAAGTTTTCTTTCGACGCTCGCTCTCCCCCATCCTCTATAAGAACTGAACTTTTCAAAATATTATCGACCAAGTCCTTCTTCCAGAAGGTGTTTGTCACCAAGGACATTGGTCAGTTTAAATACTTCCTTGACATTAAGATGATACGCACTATAGAGGCACTACGCTTATCATAGAGGAAGTATTACCTGGATATTCTTACAAAAGTCGGTTTACTTGGATGCAAACCATCTAGTATCCCAGCAAAGTTGCAAAAACAAGCTATATCTACTATCCTATCTGCCCTTTTCACTCACACCCTCCCCATCAATCTCCTTACTCTTGTTACTGTTGACGCATATAATAGTACATGTATCTCTTTGTTATTTTCATTTTCAGTTGTATGCTTTATGTAATTTACCCATAGGCTACTCTCCTATATAAGAGAGCCTAGGGCTTATGGAATAAACAACTTGCTCATTTTTTCCCAACATGGTATCAGAGCCACGGTCCTAGACCGGAGTTCTCGAAACCCTAACCCTACCCCACCACACCCACCGGCCTCTCTCTCTCTCTTCATCCGATCGGCGCCGCCCTCCCTTCCGTGCGCTCCCCTCGCCTGCGCGCATCTCCTGCGCCTGCGCGCATCCCATCTGCGCGCATCCCATCTCCTGCGCGAGCGCTTGCGGGCTTCTCCGATCGGCTGTGCGGGCGCTGCCATCGCCTGCGCCCCCCCCCCCCTGTGCGCACTCCACCGTGCTATAGCGCCGTAGCAGTCGCACCGTGCTTCTCTCCCTTGCGCACTCCACGGTGCGCGTAGCATCTGTGCGGCTGTGCGGCTGCGTTGTGCGGCTGTAGCATCTCCTGGTGCGTGTGAACTGCAGTTCCCCCGGTCGAGTTTGCGCCAGCGCGTGTGCCTCCTGTACGCGTGCACGTGTCCAGCCCTAAAGCGCATAAAATTATCTTCATGGGTTTAGTTGCTTGAGGTCTACACGTGCAACTAAACCCGTCAATGTCATTGTAGACGAAGATCATCATTGGTCAATCGCTCCAGTCTTCAGTCTCCAAGATGTCAGAAAACAAGTCAGATATCCCATCTATTGGCGCTTTTCGTGGTCCAGCGCCTATAGTAAAGATGGATGGTACAAATTATGAACTGTGGTCAATGCAGTTCATGAGCATGATGAAGTCAACAGGCAAGAAGCACATCCTTACCGAACCAGAGCCTGCTGAGAAGACTGGAGCCAATGCCTCTTGGGAGGCTGATGATGCATATACCAAGGTTTGGCTATCTGGTACGTTGGCTATTGAAATTGCCAATGACATCCTACATCAACCCACAGCCAAGGATATGTGGGATATTCTGGCGGCTACATACTCTCAGGCGAAGAACGAGACAAAGATTCTGCAACTTCAGCATGATATATTCACAATAAAGCAGAATGGTCGCCCTTTACATTCTCTCTATAAATCACTGAGAGGGATGTTCGAGAAGCTCTATATCTTCATGCCTCTTACGACCACGCCAGAACAGCAGAAGATATACAGGAATGCGACCATGGTGGGTGTGTTCCTGGCTGCACTCGATCCAGAGTATGAGGCGGCACGATCACAGATTTTGGCCGATTATACTATTCCTCCCATGGAGGAAGCTTTTCATAGATTGAGTCGGATCACAGTTCCTTCCACGGCTGCGAATCTTCAGAACACTTCAGCCATGGCAGCCAACAGGGGTCGCGGATTTCATCATCAGGGCCGTGGACGTGGACCCCGTGGAAGGGGTGGTCGTACTAGGCCAACATGTACGTACTGTCACCGCGTTGGACACAATGAAGACGCATGCTACTCGAAGCATGGATTTCCTGCATCCGAACGAGTTGCTGAGCAGATAGAGCCTCCATCTGCTACTACTTTGGATCAGCGGTTCGACAATCTAGTTGCCCGTCTGAGAGGCATTATCCCCCCATCTGGTCCAGCACCGACTACTGAGAGTCAATCTGATGCTGTCGCCTCTGCCTCTGCGTCGACCAGTGCTTCAGGTAGCATACTTGCACTTACCAGTAGTAGATTAGATATATTACCATGGATTATGGACTCGGGCGCTACACATCATCTTTGTGGAGACCAGAATCTACTTACAGGATACACTCAGATTCCTCCAGGTCGAACAGTGGTGATCGCCAATGGTACACATTCCCCCATCACAGGTCAGGGGGAGATTTGATTGACATCTTCTATGCAGCTCAAGAATGTGCTACATGCACCTGATTTTTCAATGAACTTATTGTCAATTAGTCAGATTACGAAGGACCTACATTGTCGGGCGATTTTTGATCTATCTTCTTTGATTTTTCAGGACATCCATACGGGCAACGTGATTGGTCGTGGCTATGAGCAAGGAAGCCTCTACCGCCTGAATCAGACCCCTTTTGCTGGAACCTCATCCACTCCCACTGGACAAGTATCTACTTTATTGTGGCATCTGCGATTTGGACATTTACCGCTTCAGAAGTTGCGTCATGTGTTACCTTATGGTCTTCCTCACACCCCTATTCAATGTGAGGCGTGTCAGTTGGGAAAGCATCACAGGTCGTCCTTTCCCAATCGTCCAGGTCGGAGTAGTACCTCCAAGTTCGAGTTATTTCATATTGATGTCTGGGGTCCGAGTCGTGTACCTGATCATCAGGGACACAGATTTTATATAGTATTTGTGGATGATTTTTCTAGAGTGTCATGGGTGTTTTTGATGAAGAATAAATCTGAAGCAGGAAATATCATTATCCATTTTCTGAATGAAATACAAAATGTTTTCTCCACATCTGTGAAGTTTGTGAGAAGTGATAATGCTTTAGAATTGTGCACCAATGTTCTAGCCAAGTATTATTCCTCGAAAGGGATTGTTCACCAAACATCTTGTGCTCATACATCTCAACAAAACGGAATTGTTGAAAGGAAACACCGTCACCTTCTTGATGTCACAAGATCACTTCTTATACAGAGTCATGTTCCCTACTCCTACTGGGGTGATGCAGTTCTCACTGCATGTTACCTAATCAATCGTATGCCTTCCTCTGTCTTGAATGAACATATTCCTTTTTCCATTATCTATCCCGGGAAGGATCTGTTCAACCTTACTCCTCGTGTGTTTGGGTCGGTTGCCTTTGTTCATCAGTTGTCGCCTGGTACTGACAAGCTCTCTCCTAGAGCTGCCAAATGTGTTTTCGTTGGGTACTCCAGAACTCAAAAGGGGTACAAGTGTTTTGATCCTTTGTGTCGGCGGTATATGGTCAGTGCAGATGTTACATTTTTTGAATCTGTTATGTATTTTTCAGCCTCGGGAGACAAGCAGCTACCACCTCCATCTATTGATGCCGTATACATGACACCACCACCTCAAATGTCACCACCACCACCACCACATATACCTGTCTCACCGCTACCGTTCCATTATACCCGCATGCTTCCTCCCGCTCATGGTCATGACTCGTCTCCTAGCTCACCTATGGTATGTAATGAAAATATTTCTATTGATGGATCTGACGACATATCGGAGCAGGATATGTTGCAGGGGCCGGATGAGCCTACAGCATATTTAGATGTTCCCATTGCTCTACGCAAATCAAAAAGGAGCTGTGCTACATATCCATTGTCAGCATCTGTGTCTTTTGAGAGACTATCTGGAGACTTCAGGACATTTGCGGTGGCACTGTCAGCTGTAGAGATTCCACGGAATTATCAAGATGCTATGCAGGATAGCAGATGGCGGCTAGCAATGGAGGAAGAAATGGCGGCACTTCAGTCCAGAGGAACCTGGAGTTTGGTTCCTATACCACCAGATGTGAATCCGGTGAGCTGTAAGTGGGTGTTTACAGTGAAGCACAATGCAGATGGCTCTATTGATAGGTACAAGGCACGTCTTGTTGCACGCGGCTTTACACAGACATACGGGATGGATTACCTTGACACATTCTCGCATGTGGCCTGTCATTCCACTCTCCGGATCTTGTTGTCAGTTGCAGTTGCTAGAGACTGGCCGCTCTATCAGCTAGACGTGAAGAATGCATTCTTATATGGAGATTTGCAGGAGGAAGTCTATATGCAACAGCCACCCGGATTTACTGTTGAGGGGGAGTGTTCCAAGGTATGCAGAGGCCTTAAGCAGAGCCCCAGAGCATGGTTTCAAAAGCTTTCAGAGTTCTTCGAGAAACAAGGATACAAACGTTCCAATGCTGACCATTCCTTGTTTGTACAGAAGACTGCTAGAGGTATTATTGTAATCATGGTTTATGTAGATGATATCTTGATTACAGGAGATGATGAGCAGGGCATAAAGCAGACGAAAGAAAAACTGGGAACCGAATTTGTCACTAAGGACCTGGGAGTCCTTAGATATTTTCTGGGGCTAGAATTTGCTAGAAATCCATATGGACTAGTAATGTCGCAGAGGAAATATGTTACAGATTTGTTGAGTGAAACAGGTATGCTTGGGTGTCGGCCTGCTACGACACCAATGGATCCTAGCATGAAGCTCTATGATGATGACACAGAGGAGGTGGACAGGAGAAGATACAGAGAATTGGTAGGCAAACTATTGTATGTCACGATTACTAGGCCTGATATATCATTTGCAGTGAGTCGCGTGAGCCAGTTCATGGAGCAACCACGTCAGATCCATATGGATGCAATACACATGATTCTTAGATATCTAAAATCATCTCCAGGTTTGCTATTTAAGAAGGGAAAGGAGATCTATATTTCAGCGTGTGCAGATGCAGACTATGCAAGATGTCCCAAGGACGGGAAGTCCACCTCAGGATTTGCAGTTTATGTTGGAGATGCTCTAGTCTCATGGAGGAGCAAGAAACAGACAATGATAGCTAGATCCAGTGCTGAATCTGAATACAGAGCTATGGCCCAGGCTAGCACAGAGATGATGTGGGTGAAAGCTCTTCTTACAGATCTATGTATTGATATACCACTTCCTATGAAATTGGAATGTGATAATCAGGCAGCCGCGTTTATTGCAAACAACCCAGCATTCCATGAGAGGACCAAGCATATTGAGGTTGACTATCACTACATCCGTGACATGATTCAAAAGGGTTCATTGCTACATCTCATGTTACCTCAGAGAATCAAACTGTTGATATATTTACTAAGGCATTACTTCGAGGCCCATTCCAGAAGTGTACGTCCAAGCTGAGCATGATTGATATCTATGTTCCATCTTGAGGGGGAGTGTTGACGCATATAATAGTACATGTATCTCTTTGTTATTTTCATTTTCAGTTGTATGCTTTATGTAATTTACCCATAGGCTACTCTCCTATATAAGAGAGCCTAGGGCTTATGGAATAAACAACTTGCTCATTTTTTCCCAACAGTTACTTATATATCAAAATTAAAACTTAGCATCTCACATAAATAAAAATTACAGTTATTGAAATAGCAAAAATCTGCTGCTTCAGATCTAAAAAGAAATTATGGTTTACTATCTCACATAATAAACTCAACGTAGAAGAAATGAAGGCCATACATAACTAATGATGGAAGTTTTAAAAGACCTACATTATGTCATAAGCAAAAAAAAAAGATCAGACCAAATTTTCTTACACGGACTAAAGTGCCTGCATAATCCAACACACGTGCAGCAAGTTCACAAGCAGCTTTCATTCGAGTGATACCGTCAGCATCATGTATTTGTGACTCACCAGCAAGTTCTGGCAACTGATCTGAACCAACATATGGAGGACGTAATATATGGTCTGGAACAGAAAGGCGTCCAGAAATTTTTCCCGGTCTTAAAGGTGGTCTCTTTCTCGTCTTTACTGCATTTTGTTCCCTTTCCCTAGAAGGATTGACACAAGTCAGATAGCAAAAGAATAAAGGATTAAAATGCCACAAAGGAATTAAAAAATTACAAATCATTATATAACTTTGCAATAAAGAGGCAGCAAGTATATTTCTTTAAAGGGTAAGTTAAAAAAAGACCCCAACTATGCATCAAAAGCCGGTAGGAGTTCATTTTTCAAATGTAACAAAGAGCGGTCTGATCTTATTTTTTCCTCTCAAATACAGGCTTCCATAAGCTTCCGCAGCCCTTTTATGTCGACGTTAAACCCTAAAGTTGAAAGTTCATAATCATTGTTGTTATATTTGAAAAATGAGGCGCGTAATTGAGAATCGACGCACAGTCGGGATCTTTTTTTTAATTTACCCTTTTTTAAATGCTAATAATGCAAATAACTGTAATATTAAGAAGCAAGCAGGGAAGTTTCAGGCCTGGAAAGCCTGAGAGAAACGAATGCAAAGAACTGCATAGAACAGCAGTTGGTATGCATATCCAGAACATAATAGTTACAAGCGCACGCCAAGAAAAGGAAAAAAACAACTTTGGTGGATATAGCGTGATGCAGAACTCATGTTTGCCAAACGTGACTGATCACTCCTTGCATGGCAAATGTGCCTATCTAGTGCCGATTTGTACTAAAACGAACTGTTTTAAGGATTTCATATTTCCTACATCTTAAGATGGAGGATTGTCGAGAATGTGTTGCAAGTGAGTATTATCAAGCTCGGAGTCGATATCGATGTTTCCTTGTAGCATTCATAATCCTCTATGAGTGAGGAACTTCAGTAACTAATAATAAGATGATATCATGACTCAAAATCCATGGGTCGTGAGTCACCGAGTATACTTGTGAGGAAGGAGTTCAGTCCAACCACAAGGAACGTGGTCATCCTATCTACGCACATATCACCAATAAAGGACACTAGAAGGGTGATCTATCCCTTGAGCATTGGTCGAAGTCTATGATCGACACATAAGCTTGTCTGAGTGAGCTGAAATTGAGTTTGAGGGCAGTAAAGGTATGTATGAAGTTATGAACAACACATACACTTGCTTCATTCGTGTACTAACAATTTACTCAGTTGAATCGCTGGTTAAATGGTGACAACCATTGAGGAGTTGTAGTGCCTCAACTTGGTTACCCTAGCATTGAAGAAGTCAGGTGCAATCCTATTAAAAGGATCGGAGTTGGCCGATGGTGGAGATGGCAAAGCCTCCCCTACTGATTGTTGCAAAGAAGATTTCTTGAGGGTCTTGATTCATAGGTTCCAACATGACTCCTACTGGCACCGATTATTTTGCTCTTATGGGTAGGGTTTGGCTAAGGAAGGCCAACACCTGCTCAACGAACTGGGTGTGTTAAAGGTTTAACATAAGGTCTCTTTCTTAGTACAACCACTACGCAGTGAACTCATTGATCTCTCTTTTCAAGATCAAGAACTCCATGTTTCTTTTTTTATTGTCCCGAGCATGGAAGTCATTGAGGTCTTGATCATCACAGCTTCTTCCCTTTGTTAGCTTTGTTCTTAGCTATATTGTCAAAGCTTCCCTTTCCAACTTAAAATTCGATCTCCTCTACAATTTTGTGTAGTCCTCAACCAATTTGCAAAAGTCGTACGATTAGGTTGACTAGTCAGGGGGTATTCGATCCAAACAGGGGTAGTCGACTAACCAACTAACTGCTCTTGGATGCCTCGATTGGTTGGTCGACTAGTTTCGTTCGTCTTTGTCTATTTGTCGCTAATGTTCATGCTTTGGAAAGTTCTTGATGTCATCCCTCTTTTGATCCAAACTCCATTTTGTGTTTGGATGTCCTCAGTTGGCTTCCACAACCTCGTTTTGGATATTAAGACTCACTCGACCTAGGCTTCGACTATTATCTCAGCTTCGCATATTAAAGGGAGTCCCATAACCTCTCATCCCGAAGCCCCTCAAATAGTACCCTGATGAAATAATCGCCAGAAAGATGGTTGCAGTTCATAAATAGGCGGATTTCTCAGGTTGGCTTCCACAACCTCGTTGACTAGGTTTTGCAACTCAATGGCCAGCCTCTTAAATAGGTGTGCATTGTTATCGATTGTTGGACCAATTCTCCGACCTGTGATTCACGGACTTCTCGTGTTTGTTCATCCTTATTTCCTCCTCTTGGTCCTTGATTTGGATTTTTTCTCATCATCCTTAAATATCATAGGTGAAGGCGGTTATGCTTCACCTTTTAGAGCCCCAAACTGACATTGGAGCCAGTAGATCTGCATTATGTGAGGTTGCGCAAAAAATAATATAGTCTCCTTGAGTCAAATTTCCTTGGCAATGGTCAGTCTCCTAGGGGATATTCTCTTCCTCATCGATCCTCATTTCCCCAACCCCAACCTTGCTCGACCAAAGGTGGTGGGAAGACTGGGCAACAAAGAACTGAATTTCTTTAATTTGTATAAAGGTGGGAGGTATGTTGTATATACCCTTCTTACAGACAGTGCCTAATGATATAACAGGACCATCTCTCGTGACAAAGGGGTCGTAAACAATCACCATAAGAGAGGAGAGTATGCAACCACAGTAGAAACCACAACAGCGGAAAGGAGCATTTAGTTGGTTCTACCATGTGTGGAATGATCTCCAAGCTCACTATAAGATGAATGCATTATCGGTTTTATCATAGCCTCTCTTATTGAGAATTGAGAAATCAATGCTCTCCTTAGTTACAATGGATTTTTCCATCCTTTCTCTTAAGTGGGAACCTCCTGTTTTGTACATGTACTTATCAGGATCTTTCCCACGTCGTGGTTAGCAGTTTGGTAGTGGGAATAATCAATGACATGGTTGAGCAATCCACAATCCTATCTTATAAATTGTAGTGATTGTTGGAGCTTATGTTGTCATGACTGAGCAGTTTTTGATTTTTCATTGATTGTCGTCAGTGAAAATTACTGTCTTTGCTAATGTGCCCGACAATCCCAAATTGACTGTCAACAACGAGGATTGTGATCTTCACTGGTGTGGTCTAGCAATCCCCAGTCCTCGTTAGTTGAGTTGATCTTATTTATTAGCAGCAGCGAGATACTTATACCACCCTTATACTTGGGAGGGCAGTGTCATAGGTGACAAGTCGACGTGCAGGTCTCGTGGTAGATCTCGCCTATTGTTTTTGTCCATTAGTTAATGTGTTGTGTGCAGTTATACTTCAGTTCGCTGTGAGCTGCTCGGTATTGTTTTTTGTCCATTAGGTAATGGATGCGTTCATCTGGCACTAGGTACTCGGCTCGTCTTGAGTCGCATATTCAGCGATGCATGTTTGATGTTCAGCCATTGCTCTATCCTCGTCAATTTTGTTGAAGACGTAACTTGTGGACTTTGACCCTCATAAAAAAGCATTAATTCAAGTGTTATTGACAGCTCAAATATATATATGCATGTACTCAAATATTTTGCATTTAGTTCTTGTTGAATCTTAATCATGCAAACAGGTGTACCATGAAGTTAAATCAATTGCCTGATTCGGTCCTGCAAACCAAATTTCCGCATGCATTATCCGAATTTCTGCATGCATTATCCGCAATTTGTTTACTGTGAACAAAAAAATGTAGGTATTTCTAGAGAGAGAGGAAGAGCAAGGAAATATAGTATGCTCGAGGAGGTGCAAATATTTGCATTTTTTATTATACTAGATATGTTATGTACCTCCTTATCCTCATGGCCTCTTCCAGTCCTGAAAGTCGTCTTGAAACAATACTAGTGCTCCTCTTTACATGCCTTTCATCTACAGTAGCACCAGAAAATAATCAAGTTTAGAAGAAGAAAAAAATCTAATGGGCTTGATATGTAAAAAATATGCCAAGAACAAAATTGTAAGCAAGTAACAGAACATAGTTCGGTGACATCTAAAAATCGATAAGAAACGAAAACCCAAAAACTGAATTGCACCAATCCCACAATCCCAAATTCTACTGAAGAAGCAAGGATAATAGATAACTTTTTTGTGTTCATAATTCCTGTCTCGTGTTCCTTATCCAGCAACCAAACGGAAATACGTTCTTGCAAAAAAATCAGGCATTCAACCGAAACGAGTGGCGTTCACAAGCCTATCTGCTAGTTTGGAAAGAGTATTGCAATCGCGAAACGAAATCGAAGCAGAGCATTAGATATGAGTATGAATTAAAGAGCAGAGATTGATCACAGGAGCTCATACAGGACAGCGTAACGTCGGGGTAGGAGAGCGAGGATGTGACGGAAAAGGAGGAGAATGGGGCAAGAGAGTCTCCGAAGAAGGAGGAGGAGAGGACAAGGGAAGATGGGAGGGCGAGGCGCGCGGCGGCGACGGCCATGAAGGGAAGAAGGGAGGGCGAAGCGTATGGAGAGTGACTTCTGGATAAATGGAGAGTGACTTCTGGAATCACAGGATAAATTACTTCTGGAATGAAAGGATAAATGCCGCGAGGTCGGGCGGAGAGAGTATGTCGGGCGGGGGAGTATGGAAAGTAAGGGGCCGAGTGACGGTTCAGGAGATGGGTAGGGTGATCAAAAATATTCAAAAAATCGGGATGGTCAATTGGTATCCGGTTTTACACGTTTATTTTGACTCTAAACTCTTGAGTACATGTTTGAAAATAATGGATCGGATATTCGCAATGTCACAACTTGTGTTCCATATAAAAAATTCGATCGATACCCACGGATATCCAGTTGGAAGCTTCCACTATCAATTGATTCACAAAAATGCAAATGGTTAGATTTGATCTCCAATTCTATTTGATTCTTAGGAAGAAGAAGTTACATAGAAATTGATGGGAGACGGGCAACAAGTTGCGCCGTCAATCCCTTTGAATGGCAAATCCAATTCTTCGAAAAACAACATTCATAGACTTAGGAACCATAACATTGCTATGCATGATTTTTTGAATCCTCTTAAGGAGCTCCACTGCTTCACTTGCCAAGAACCCAAATGTATCAAAACCAAAAGGGATGAATACGTGTTGATTGTCAATGCAGGCCTTCTCATGCTTAGCCACTTTAGCTAAGGCAGCTTTTTGTGCAGCGCATCCCGCATCAAAATCACTCTTTATCGGACCCACCAGAGGAGACACTCCAGTCAAATCAACACATGCATGCTTTCCTCCAACCCATCCAAATATCAAAACATCTGCCGGTCTAAGTGTCGACCTCCCCTCTTGTGGATCAGTTAAGAAATTCACCGGTGCTTCTTTTTTTGAAGCAACACCTGCATGTATGAGTATATCAAATAGAACATCTCTGACAAGATCATGTCTGTATTTAAAACCTGGAAGCTCGCGACAATGAACGGCATGATCCCCAAAAGCATCCAAGCAGGATTTGTGGCATACTGGATATGCCTCATCTGGTGGGAAAAGGGGAATCATGAGGCGGTACTTGAGAATACTACGATATTCAATGCGTGACATATGCAATCCAAGCCCCTCAATAGGAATGGCAAGTAGAAAATCTTGGGCATGTTCAGCTTGTAAACACTGGAAAATTGCTTTTTGCCTAACAGACATGTCAAACTCGACTTCCATATCTTTTGCGATTTTGCTAAAAAAGGAACTCGCCAAAGCATTCTGGGCTTTAGGGGGACGGTATCCTTACTAGCAAATTGTGTAATATCAATAGATGGGAGTGCGATACGTAGGCCTTCCAAAGCATTAAAGAAATCAGAATCCATACCATGTATCTCGTTGTCTCGTAGCAAGTGGTCTTGGAGCATCCAGGATTGAGCTCTGGAGGCCACAAAAGCATATGAAGAAGCCTCAATAGCTGAGTAGAGACCTAAACCGCCGAGTCGGATGGGTAGCGACGCCACTCTCCATTGAAGGTCACCAAAGAAAGGACCTCCACACACCACAATGTCCTCAATAGCTCCACGTAACCCTTTGTCAAACCATGCAGCGGCCCGTTTCATGTATGTGGGTTGGCATGTCCGTAAGCCAAACATAAGCTTGGCAGTACCCATACAAGAACGTAATAGAAGTAGCTCACTTTGTGGATCATCCAGTTGCGGAAGTAAATGCATTAAGTCAACAGCCTTGGTAGCCCTCATCATAGCCAACTCTTCAATAAAGTCTTTATCCCTGCTCACAGCTCCTCCAAGCAATTTCACACCTAGCCGCGGCCTCCCAATATCTATGGGAAACAAACCTTCACGGATCTTCTGACCATCACATGAAGGCAGAACAACTTTGTTTTTTTTATATTCAGAAAAAGCTCCATCTCTGGACCCCTACATTGAATAATGTCAAGTGCCTTGGCCACTTCTACAGTGTCCCCAACAATTGTCCCATCATCAAAATACCAAGCATGAAGTAGGAGCTTACAATTGTCTCTGATCTCATGAATAAGTGGGTGCAATGTCAGAGAAAAAGAAGGGGGCCTAAAGGGTCACCTTGCTGCACTCATGTTGATGACCGCAAATGATTGTTTCCAATATATAATCTGGCGGCTTGAGCATAGATAAATTCCACCCATGGAGAAATAGAAGGGAATCTCCTCCTAACTTCCCCAAGCATCAAAGATCTATCTATTAAGTTGAAAGCATTAGAGAAATCCACCATAAGCATAGAAAGAGACCCGTCTCCGTGAAGCTTGCTCAAAAGATGATTGGTGCTATGTAAGATGGCTTCCGCTCTCCAGATACACCAACTCCAAATTGAAAGTCGTTAAGATATTTAGATGTCTCCTTGCTAACCCATGCCATAGCAACTTTAGATGCAAGTCGCCTCCATATAGTACCTACCGCAATAGGACGAAAGTTGTTGTTCGAATTTGAGCAGTGGAATGAGAGGTGCAGAGGCTATAAACTCAGCCAGACTCAAGGGGCATCTCCCACTAAGCCACAAATTAACTACCAAGGAAATAGCACGCAAGAGATCCTTAGCAACCTGTGATCCTTCCCCACAGAGGGCATCTAAAATATGTTGAGCTCTCAGACCATCTCTCCCACAAGATGTCCCTTTAGGAAAGGATTTGATGGCTCGTAAAATAACATCTGCATCAACTGTAAGAGGAGACTCTGAAATCAAGATGTCTGGTGTGATAGGAGGCGGCTTATATGGATGTTTAGCCTCTAAGGCCTTCAAGGTGTCTCCATTAAAAGGCGCCACTCCTGAAGAGCACAAAACCTTTATAGCTGCAGTAAAATGTCCATCTGCCACTTTGCGAAGACATTGTCTTATGCTAGAGCTTTGATATTTATCCTCCTCCAAAGATTTATTCTGATTAAGATATGAAATCCCTGAAACATCCCCCTTCAAAAAATCACCTACCCAATTGGTGAAGCCATCTGTACTGCCCCACTTAGTGAGTGAGCTCAAAATAAATTGTTGTTGCAAGAACCTTCTATTACCAGATCTTTTATCCCTCCTGTTCACGGGTCTGGAAACCTGTAGGGTGCAACGAGGAAGAAGCAGCAATCTCACCCAAGCTTGTAAGGATCCTGGCCCAGCTATAACTTGATGTAGAGCTGCTTTCAAAGTATGAGATAGAAGGCGAGCCGACAACTTGGAGGAATGCTCTTAACAGTGGTGATCGGCTGCTTGAAAATATAATCAAGGAGCGCAGCATCAATAATCACACCATCATTAGCAGCAGGTAGAACAGGTGTTATGTGAAGGGTGGGCTTCAGGATACCGATAATGTGTCCTTGGACCGCCCTGCACCATCTGTGGCACGAACAAGGCCATCGTCATGATGGCAAGCACGACACAAAGCTTGTATCTTCATGCACCTTCCGCACAACCATTGATCCAGGATCCTCAAGGTCCCTTCTACTGCATGAAAAAGACCAGGATCAACTGTGATTGCGTCCCGCAGAGTAGACGCGCGATCATCACTGGAAAGATGCACCCTCTTTATATGAAAGATTAAACGCGTAATCCCTTTGCTCTCTTCCCTTCCATCGGGACAACAATGGAAGTTCCAAAAAGGACAAATCACTCCACCAAGACGATGGGGAGAAATCTCTGTGGAGCAAGACCGCGATAATCCATGATGAGCAGGGGACGTGTGAGCACAAGGTGAAGGATGAATAGTTCCTCCTACCAAGTGTGGCAAAGCAAAGACCGTCCCAGTGGGTGGACGAGACATCTTCGAAGACGGCAAGGATGGAGAAGGTATGCAGGACCTGAACACCGGTGTGCTTGGTACTTGGGTGGGCTGGTTGGGGGCGTTGGGTGGAGGCAAGGGCTGGTTGGGGACGAGTGAAGGTTGAGGCGCGGGCGCTGGGGAGGCAAGGGCTGGTCGGGGCCGCAAGGGCGGGCTCTAGGGCGGCGGCCGCTGGGGAGGCGGACAGCTGGAGAGGTTGAAGGCGCTGGAGAGGTTGAAGGTCTGGGCTGCTGGGGAGCTTGAAGGCGCTGGGGAGGCAGCTCTGCGGAGGCGAGCCGCAGGTCTAGGCGGTGGGGAGGTTGGCCCGCAGGTCTGGGCGCTGGGGAGGCGATGGGGAGGTTGGCCGCAGGTCTGGGGTCGATGGGGTCGGGGGCGGGGCGATGGGGTCGGGGGAGGTCGGGGGCGGGGCGATGGGGCGATGGGGAGGGCGGGGCGATGGGTGATGGTTAGATACAAATACCAATATAGATGTTACATTATTCTTATCTATTTTAAAAATATAGAATCGTGAATATGGAAAACATATTGCCAAATCATTTAAAATAAATACCGATATGAAATGGGTGTAAATTAGATAGGAAAATAATATAATCAAAATTGTATAGATAAGATTAAATTTATATGTACGGGAGAGCTCATATATATATCCATTTTGAAATCGAAATAATGGATGTCAAAATTTGAATTAACATATATGATAACAAATCGGATACGATCCAAATAGATGTACATACATTCTGGCATCCAAACTTGATGATAATGAATACAATTGAATACGAATTGTATCGCGCGCGCGCGTACCCCCCACCCACATGTGTGCCCATGCCCACACCCGTGCCCGTGCAAACGTCCATGGCCACGTGCGCGCGCATGCGTCCACGTGCACACACACATCGTGATAACCAATTTTAATGATAATCAATCCTCCATTTATGAATAGGAGTATATACTTATATATTGTTTGTCATGTTGTCCTCCGATTATGTATATTTACATCTCCTTTGTCCATATTTGATTCATTATGAGGATGAACCTACATGAATGTGTCATTATTGGATCTGTATCGATAGTATTCCTTCCAATTACATGTATTCATATGATTTACGTTAATCCACATAGTTTTATATATCCTCACTAATTTATTTATCTATGTTTATTTATCTCCATCTGAATGCATTCCGTACCATTCAGGTTTTCATATCCGGCATTATCATTATGAATATGATATAGATTTGGATATATATATATAGTTGGACATATCATTTGCATTTTTATACACGCCACCTTTCACTAGATGTATCTCTCTTTATTTCCACGGGTACCCGCGAGTAGCCAACATCCATTGTCATTAATCGAGAACCCGTTACAAATGGGTACATGTTGGAATGGGGCGGGTTGACCCGTGACCCAGTACCGACGGGGCGAGACGAATCACGATCAATGGGACGGGTACCTGCCCCATGAACACCCCTAGGGATGGGGCTTCGAAAAGTGTAATGGATGTTGGTGTATCCCAAAAGACTTCTTCGGGTAGTTCAATGACTTCAATCATCCTCACAACACAACCACAAATCCGTGATTTAACCAGCCCAGTAAAATGGTCACTTTATCAATATCCATGATGTGCACGCAGCGGAATACATTTTATATTTGTAGTGGTATGTGTCAATACTTGGCATTAATGCATGCATCTCCATTCAAAATCTACCATTGTTTGATACACTCTATATTAGAGTGACCATTTTTCTCAGAGGTCTCAATAGAGAGAGATTCAATTGTAGGATTCTTCGTTGATCGTGAACTCTAGTATGATATCTTTTTTAAGCTTCTTGTGTGAGAAGAACCCGATTCAAGGTCCCTATGAGAGCGATTTACTTTTTGAGATACGCGTGTGGGTATTCTCTTGACATCTTTTATTTAGCTCTTGAGAGAGATGAAGCTGAATTTCGTCGAGGAGACACGTTGCAAAGTCAGAGTACTCTACGAGGAAGTTCGTTGCAGTACTGCTTACTCTGATTTATGCATATACGTAGCACAAGAGACCGTTGTCATTCCAGATTTCTTAATGGATCATTAAATGCACTCCATCACCCCAGTTTCTCTTAACCAACATGACATGAGAAGCATTGTCGTCAATAGAACCAGCATAGTATGTGTTGATTCAAGGTCGTCTGCATTGTCATGTGTGTAGTGTATGACTGGGTACCCTTTTTCTATGTGTCCAAGTTGTGCATTGCATGCTCTAACTTGAGAGAGGTAGTTGAGAGTAGTGAAGTGTTGATACACTCTCTCATGTTTAGTCTCATATCTACTATTGTGGGACTTCAATGTGTTGGTAGGGTTATATATAAAGCCTAACACATATTGCAATCTTTGAAAAACACGATAAGTCATAACTCTTAGTGACTTTCTACCATGATTTCATCATGCTCCTTTATGAAGTAAGGTTACACATAAAGTCTTGATGTCTTATCCTTGTTCTGATTCGGTTTCCATCGTTTTACTTATTTTCAGAGGTTAGCATTGCCTTTTTTATCGTCTAAATGATCTTTGCATGAGATATTGGTCAAGCCATGTTGGATGTCACCCTCGTCTTAAGTTTTTTACCCAATCAGTTGCCCCTTTTTGAGCTTGTGGTGCATAGTATGGTTTGACTACATGTGTTTACCACCTTTGTGGTTGCTCGACATGCCGCCTCAAAGAACAAGCTATTG
The DNA here is from genome assembly GCA_037367405.1 of Ottelia alismoides. Taxonomy (NCBI): domain Eukaryota; kingdom Viridiplantae; phylum Streptophyta; class Magnoliopsida; order Alismatales; family Hydrocharitaceae; genus Ottelia; species Ottelia alismoides. Next base: position 10,010 of record JAZKJV010001161.1, on the reverse strand, counting down.
CATGCGCATTGACCATAACATGCCTTGTTTTTTCTCCTTGGTGATGCATTTTGTCACAGTCTCACCCCCTATCATGGTGGTTTTGCTTGTTGCAACATGTTAGGTTGGCTAATGCTCTCACCATGCTTGCGCCTTCGCTTAAAATGAAAGAGGATGTGATTCACATATATGTTTCCCTTATGGGCTTAAAATAAGTTGTTTGGAGGGCATTGAAAGCTGCTTTGTTTTTCCTTTAAGTGGATGCTTGAATGCTAGTGATGTCAGCTTGTTAATAGTAATAGTTGCTAATTAATAAAATGGTTTATTTTAAATGGTTGCTCATCCAATTGATGGACTGCCAACGATCATTTATATCATTTAAGCAATTGGATGGTTACTAGCATTAACTTTACCACAATTAGTCAATTTTCAATGGCTGCTAATTCAAGCAACTAGTCAATCACCAACGTTTGCTAGATGATTGGTTGACTACATGTAGCTGACCTTTGCGTTTAAGCAGTTGGTTATAGCTCAGCATTTATTGGCCTTTTACCAATGACTACTAAATATAAGGAATTGGTCAAGTATCGGTAGTTGCTCATAGCAATATGTCAACTAACAACAACCTACTTTGTCTTTGAGCAATTAATTGGTACCTTACCAACATTGGCTAAATGGTAATGATATAGATGAATAGGTTTGAGTTTATTTAGGGTTTCCTAACGCTAACATTTTTATCTTTTTTTCATATATTATCAAAAGATAAAAGCTCCTAGTTTTTCTTTATTTATATTATAATATAGTAATAAGGGGAGTGTTGGTCTTAAGGCAACTGCAGACTAAGGAATATGTAAAATAGTCAAGGTCTCAAAAGTACTTTATATATTCTATTTTAAACATTAAGTATTATGAAATTCTATATTTGTGGGTACTTTTAAAATTTTGTATTTTTCATCTATATTATATTTAATTTGATTTTATTAGTGAACGTTTGATGAAATTTAATTATTTTTAATTTTTAGTTTGTTCATTGATTGATTTTCAATTCTATATAAGGCTTGGATTTTTATTTCTACGAAATAATGCGGTAAATATATTAAAATTAATAATATTATGGGTAAAATTGGGATGCCTCTTTGGAGAGTTAACTTGTCTCCCTCCGACCCATTTTTCTCAGATTTTTTTTATTTTTTTGAAAAATACTTTGTGGATTTTCATTATTATATCACTTTATTATGTTATTCAAATTTCGTGCGAAACCGAGACTCCTACGGCCTCCACCAAGATGGGGATGATTTCAACAATTCCATGACTATTAAAAAATGATTGTCTAGGTGGAAGCCGGTCTCTATTTCTCATAAAACTTGAATGACATAATATAAGGATATAGTGATGAATTTTCACAGATTTATTTTTTCCCAAAAATTTTAAAAATATAGGGAAATGAGGCAGGGGAGCCAAGTTAGCTTCCCATGGGGCAACCCCATCTTCTCCTAATATTATAGTGTATTTTTGTTGTTTGTGTACATAATTTCATATTTTTCCATCCTTTTAGTTGTATTTTTAATTGTAAAGGTAATTCTTTTTTTATAATTTAATACTTCAAAATGTACATTAGCACTAAATGCACTTTTTTTAGTATTGCTTTTTATTTATCTATTGTTAATATAACATTTCTTAGGACTTTATGGGATTTTTAGTGTTTATATTTTATTTATATAAATTATTCAAAAGTTAAGTTTGTTTTATTTACTTAAATATGGTTGGGTGAAATTTTAATGACTGTATATGTGGTATTGTGGTACATTTAGTAAATTTTCACTAGCTTTCAAATTTTGCTATGTTTATTAGAATTTTTATTCTTAATGCTTAGGATTTTTACATTTATACCCCTCTTAGATGTTGTAATATCATTCATGCCCCTCCCTTTTTAGAATATTAGTTGCATCCATAACTTATTGCAGGTTTATCACACGTGCCCCTTGAGTTAATTGCCATCCATCCACCTCCAAAAATAGATGTCACTTTTGGATACAAGGGTAGTTAAAATAGAAACCTTAATGTAATAATGTAATTTTATAGTGACCCTCTTCTTCACTATCTTCCTCTTTATCCTCTTGTGTAGACCCACCACCACAACCTCCTACCCTTCCTCCTCCGCTCACAACAACCCCTTCGTATGGTTTGGATTAGTACATATCAAAGGATCTTGTCCATTGGTGTTGAAGATGTGTCACGAATTTGTAGATCTGAAAGGAATTGGGGCGAGTTCTTTGTTCTTGAGATTAAGGCTCCTCTATGTGATGACGGACATGGCACACAACTAAGATGGTTGTCGATTACGATCCCAACTGTAGCTCTCCCGGTACGCAATTATTGCGTTCCAAATCAAAGATGGTGCATGTGTATGAAGATACTCGAGATGTTGATGGCTCATGCGAAGGCTATGCTCCAGATAATTCTTGAGTGGCACATGCTTATTCTCCATACGAAAAAATCGCCAAGTTGTTCCTCAGTTAGTTGTAGCTTGTGCTCTAAAAAGGGGTCTTAATTTCAGATCTAGGGATGAGGAAGGCTCCTCCTTGGTGATGCTCAGGCTATGCTTATTGCATGTCGACAGTGGCTCCAAATGGCATAGATGATGCTGCCCAAACGACTCTAATTGGACTATTGTAGATTGGTAGTCTCGTTCACAGGTTGATGTAGGTGGTTCTTGAGCAGAGGTGAATCTTTAGAAGGTGACATGGAGGGTGTGCTCATGTAGATCTACAACAAAAGTTTGAATCTCAAGCTTTAAGCTCGGTTAAGGGTTAGTCACAAAAAGGGGAGCGAACTGGTGCTCCACTGGCAAGTGAAAGGATCAGAACTTGAGCTCCAGCCAAGGAGAAAATCGGAGTGGAGGGGGTTGTGTGAGAGAGATTATGGGTCTGGGGAGAGGAAAAGGATGGGGGTAGGCAACGGGGTTGGGTGGAGAAGGAGGAGGTCGGGGCGGTGGGGCTTGGGGGGGAAATGGTGGGGTGCAGGAGGTGGGAATTTCCAACTATGTCTTTCCTCTTAAACCATGGTTTAGTTCAACTCATCGAGGACCAAACTAACGGAAGGACACAACATATGACAGAGAAGGAAGTTAGGGCACAATTGATATTCCAAAAAAAAGGGAGAGCATAACTAATATTGTAGAAGTTATGAGGGGCACACGTGGTAAAGACCCTTATATATATATATTAAGAAAGTAAATGTACGGTATTAAAATCCACTAAAAAAATTAGTTTTAATCTATCTACTAATTAGTATATGATCCTTTTTTTGAATTTATAAATATTATATATATGATAATAATGGGTAGAAGAAATATTTTTATTTGAATTAGAAATAATATTGGCAAAAGTTCAAAAGCATAGTTGTAAAGGGTCCTAAGAACTATGGATGGATATTATCCTACTTAGTGTACAAAGCAAAAGAAACCATCCTAAATTATTATAGGAATAACCCAAGAAAAATGTTTAGAAAATAAAATATGCAGAAAGAAAATACTATAAAAATAAGTAAAGATAGTGTTTAAAGAGTTCTACCAAAAATATTTTTAAGACTTTTATTAGCTGGAATGATACTTTTTTATTAGTTGGAATGATGTACAATTTTCCAAAAATTATGTGCTTGTTCTACAACAGGTTTTTGACCTTATAGGTCTAAATGATGCGAATGCAGTTACTTTTTCTCAATGGCTAATAGTGTATTTAGAGATAAAATATGTTGCCTTCCCTTGGCGATTCCTAACACTGATCATACAATCAACTTAACTGATCAAAGCTCCACCAAATGCCTCAAGATATCGGTGCTTATGTGATGTGTATACACTTTTTAGTGGAGCTCAATCTCCATTTGCTGTAAGGTTTCATGATGCATTCTTGAAAGTCCACATACTCCAATAGAAGCTCTAATATATGCTAGTAACATGTAGTGTGATAGTTTGCATCTATTTTAAGCTTAGTTTAATCCATAATTGCACTTTTAGAACTTCAAACACCTAATTTATCTATCTTCGATCAAATTATGAAGAACATCACATATCATATTTGGATAGGTAGAAGGTGTATGAATATCATAAGAAAATATCAAGAAAAACATCAAACACTTTTGAGGATAGTTTTAAATTGAAGAAGAAATACAAAAAATATAATGACTTAAAGTAAGGGGATGATAAAACACTTGGCTAGAGATCAAAGTATACTAGATGCACTATTAATTAAGCTTATGCAAGGTGTTTTTGCCTCAATAAAGCCTCCATCTTTGGAAGATTCACGAGCATGTTGAGGTTCAGTGAAGTACACTCTTTCACTATGATTATATCCTTGTATCTCCCTCTTGAAACCTACATTTGCCATGATCCTTTTGATTGTCATTTGTTGACCTTCAAACTTTACTAAGAAGTTATAATGGAGGAGCGGTAGAATAGAAAATATGAGGATGGAGGGGGTTTAAAGGGAATATAAACATAACATGATGAATAGAGAGGTTGGACTAAAACAAGGCAAGAAGCTTTAAAGTGTTTAGAAGACGTAGATGCCTACAGGCCTAGGAGAGGATAGTTAAAGGTTCAGAATTAGATTCTAGAAGAGCATTTGCAGGTAACTAGAAAAGGCAAATGAGCATGGAGAAGAAGATAAAACCTAGAAAAGACTAACTGAAGGAACATGTATAGGGTCTAGAGGAAGTGGTTGCAAGCAACTAGAGATGGAAGACAAAGATGACGAGAAGAAAAGACCAATAAAATCTTGTTTAAGCCATGTTTCAATGTATACATGGAAATTCCAAAGCGAATCAGCCAAAAATGTCTTATTAAGACTGAAGTTTTGAAGGAGTCGAACAAAAGTGACAAATATGGATGTTTATTAAATTGCCTTATTTTTCATGTTGTAATATTTCGAAAATATTTTCAATTATTTTGTACTTGTAAATTTTGTATTTTGATTAATATATTTTACTTTTCATAATAAAAGTGTCTCATTTATTATGTATTTACCAATATATAATTTATACTAAATAAATAAAATGAAAAAAATTAAACATCTTCATTTTATAAATAATTGTGTATTTTTATGGTATATCTAGCTTATATATGCTGTAAAAAAATAAATAAATTATTTTAAGTACTTTTTCTTATTTTTTTACATATTTTCAGATAATTTTCTTGTATACATATAAATTATACAATATAAAGAATTGAAATAAATTAAAATTATGCTAGATTTAAAATATTTAAACTATCGAAATTTATACTTGTATTTTTAATAAAAGGGTCAAAATCATAAAGTTTGATTTTTGAGTTTTTTTTCAAATGTTTTTTTTGAAGTTCATAGTTTGTTGAGGACTTTAAAGGTATGTAAGAGTTAAGCAGAGTTTTATATAAATATTTATGGACATCAAAGTTTTTGTTGAGAAATAATAAGATAGGATGTGACTTTATTAGTCAATTATTTTAGTTAGAGGTTTTATTTTTTCTTGGTATTATCTATTTCACAATTAAGGATATGAAAAATAGTTCAATTAAACTAGTATCTAAAACAATTAAAATCTTTAATCGATATTTATAAGTAGGCAACTACTTTTCTATACAAGCGGCTTGGGATTTTTTTTATTTTTATCAAATGTTTGTAATTTATTTTTGGGTATATGTCCTTAAAATACAATTTAAGAAATTATATTTTATCCATGTTCTCTTTATTATAAATATGAAACATGTTAATTATGTCTTTTTGAAATGTTTTTCTTATTACCTTGTTTTTTGTTTTTTTATATCTTAATTTAACGTGCTTATATATTTGTTGTTTTTTGTAAGGAATATGAATTAAGTTCTATTTGCATGCACTTTCACCCTACTTACATTTTAATTAAATACATCGAATTGTACTTAAGTCATACCTAAAACTTCACTGTATCGTTGTGTTTGAGCTTGGACACTTTCCAAAGGAAAAAAAGCACATGACACTCTCTTCATTGAGATGCACATTTTATTATTGCAGATTGGACACTTTCTCATATCGTACTACAAAATGACTCAACTAACTTCAAATAGGATTTAGATCCTAAAAAATAAAAAAATAGCAAAAAAGGAAATGCCAAAAATAGAGTCAAGGGAATCACGAAGTAAGAACACGTACACAAGGAGGAGCCCATACTTGTACCCACTGCAAATGATGCACCAGTTGCAGAGGAACCCTTTTGTTTTTCTATTTTTTTAATATGTATCATGTAAATGTTTTAACAATATCTGGTGATTTTACGTGGTATATACAATCTCCCTGATATTATCTATTGTTATTCGTGAATGTATCATGGGAGTGCTAATTGGATTAGGATTCATACATTAAGAAATTGATATTCAAGATAATAAGTGTTATTATTGTTGATTAAATATATGGGAATATGTGAATTTTCTGATTCAATTTCAACTCCTCCAAGAATCCCTTTTCATAGTTCCTTACCAGCTAGAAAGAAGAAAAATGTATCACTTTGAGATAGAGAGATTAAGCAAGGACTACATCATGGTCGAGATCATTCTCCACAAATCTTTGGAACACGTCCCTATGATGAAGTATTTGAAGGCCAGATGCATACCTTAGAGGAAGAGCATGAGAAAGAATGACAAAACAAACCCCATGTGTTATCCTTTGCTATTTCATGTCTTGTGAAGAGCATTCTCCCACTAAAGAAGAAAGATTCAAGGACATACTATGCATGAAGTCATATATATTAAGCCACCTTCATTTGCAATCTACTCAATAACAATTCCTCTATTAACCTTGTGTCTTCTACCCAACTTGACAAGCTCAATCTTGGACTCTTAACTAGTCTAGAGTAATCCTTAATTTTACTAATAGATCTGTTAAGAATCCCAAAGGAGTACGAAGGAACGTTATCATGGATGTTGAGGGTCTGCAATCCCTAATGGTTTCACTATGCTAGAAGTGGATTGTCGAAAACAGTTACATTACAATCATACTCGGGAGGCCCTTCATGTGCACCATGAGGGCCTTGTTCAACTATGAGACTGGGAAGGTATGGTTTCACATCCATTGTGAGAGTATATAAGTAGAGATGCACAAGGACAATCCATGGGAGGCCTAACTCAAAAATGAGTTCGGAGTGTCCTAGTTCAGATGTTGATTTCTACCATTTGGACACAACATAGCATGCACAACTACTCAATGAGAATTTAGAAGATTCCCTCTCATATATAGAAGATGGTCTAGATGGGGCAGTCATCAAGGTTATCTAGGCAAAGATTGACAACATGGATCAATTTACATGGGATGCATCACACGTATCCACTTTTAGGTGACTTGGACACCAACATGTACATGTGGGACTTGTTTCACTCAAATCAACATGAACATGAGACATAATGGAGTCAATTGATATAGTTTCCTCTTTTCTTGACATCTTTTGCGATGTGATGCCATATTTGTATAAAACAGTGGTAGAGATATCTCATAGTACACATTCCACCATGACACAAAGCCCTACCTATGCTCAAGATACTATCATATAACTTGAAGCATGCTTTCCTTATCGGACCATGGAAATAGTTTTCGATCATCACCAATTCAATATTGACTAAAGAATAAGACTCACACTTGCTAGAGATCATGGAGAAGAACCAGAGTTCTATATATTGAAGGTGTTGGATATTTGAGGGATCAATCCAACCTCGTGTTTGCACATATGTTCTTGAATGATGAGGCCTACCATCCCACTTGTTCTAATATAGGCTAAACTTGAATACGTGGGAGTTTGTGAAGAAGAAGATAAAGGAAGTGGCGTGAGGCAAAATTTATTTATCCCATCCATGATTCCAAGTGGGTGGCCCCCCTTCATGTAAACTAATGAGGATAGAGATGTTGTAATGAGAGTTCACATGTTAAGGCGCGTTTGTGTAAATTACAGGCACATGAATGCCACGAAGAAGAAGGATCACTTCCCCTTATCCTTTTTCGATCCGATTTTCAAAATGTTGGCGAGGAAAGAGTAGTTCTATTTTAGGGATGGATACTTGAGCTATAACTAAATAGTCATTACTCCTTAAGACTAGGAAAAAATTTCATTCATTTGCATGTTCGATGCTTATGCATACAAGCTCATGTGCCTTCAGGTTATTGATGAATCCATGATTCATCGCCTTTATTCTTTCATTTTGGCTAAAATCCTTGGTAAAATACATGTAAATTTTCACTATTCTCGCTAATTAACATTCTAACCTCATTTGTTAATATTATATATTTAATACTTATTTTATACAAGAAGGAAAAAGAAAAAAATAAAGAAAAGAAGGATGTATATATGAAATATGTACATATTGATCCTAACCCCAAGACCAGGTCAATATTGACATGGTCGACAAAATAAATAAATAGGAGGAGATAATGATCCTAATTTATAAAAATATCTGAAAATCAAGATCACAAATGTACATAAACACAATTTTTCACCTTATACATATGTTTACCTATTTTATTTATCATTCTGATCACTTCAAATCAAAATATTTCCTTCACGAAAGTTGTTTATAATAATATATCTTAATTTATAAAAATATCACAAAAATTATTTAATACTTAAATAAATAATTATGATGAACCTAAAAACCTAAAAGGCCAACTTCCAAGGTTCATAACTATCTATAGAAAATTTCAATCAAATCCACTTTTAAACTTCATTTTACAACTAATACTATTTACTAAAAAACCAAAAAATATTAGAATAAAACGTGTGAGTTTTGGCGTTTGGACTCCTTTGTATATATAACCTATATGTACATAAATCTTATTTATTATTTATTTAATTATTCCTAATCCCATTTAACTTAATACTTTTTCTAAAGTATTTATAAAATCAATAAAAAAAATATAAAAATATAACATATAATTAAATATTAATAAATGCTAATAAATCTCAAAAATGAAAAAAGCCGTAAACCTGAACTTCCGAACCTCACAACTTGACCATATGAACTTTGAATTAGGTGTACTCACTTTTACATTTCGTTTTATAAAAGTATTTATAAAAAAGTGAATTTACTAAAATAGGAGTTAATATGTAAAAAGAAGGTTTCGGGACCCTATTGGTATAATTTGTACAATGTTTGTTAATTCTATTATATTCAATTTTTATTATTTCTTTTACATATTTTTTGTTTTTTTAATGTTATTTTATTAAATATAGCATACACATAAAATTTGCTAAAAATTAAAATTATTAAAATTAATTAATTATTTCTATAGGTATAATATACATATATTATTTATATACATATTTATTTAACTAATTAAATATATTATTTAATTTAAAATTATTTATTAAATTATTCATTAAATTATTTATAATTTAATAATTTAATTAAATCAACAATATTAATTAATTAATTTAGTTATTAATTAATTAATAAGGTTATTTTATTTTATTTCTCTCTCTCCTCCTTTCCCTTCTTCCTCCCTGGTTTTCCTCCGCCTGTCATCCTTCTTCATTCTCTTCTCCTTCTTCCTCCGCCTCTCCTTCTTATCTTCCTCTTCCAACCGACCCAACGGCTTGGCCATTGGGTTGTTCGCCCAACTACCTCTGCATGCTCTCCACGCCTCCTCTCCATTCTCGTATATTTAAGAACCCCCACCTCTGAGCTTCAATTCCAGATCCACCATTTTCCTCCATCATCTGTGAGCTCTGAGAGTGCGTCGAGATGTGATAGCTCCGTCGTCTCATTGTCGAGCGAGATCGAGGTCGAGGGATGGTGAGACATCCACCGGTGTCGAGATCATCTCCGTCGCGCACAACCTCCGCCTCCGTCGGGCGTAGAGGCAATGATCACGAAGCTACACTGAGCTTCATTCATAAGCGAATCCTTCATCCATTCACCTTCAAGGTTAGACATCATATTCCTCCTTTCTATGATGTTCCTTCTTCTCTTCTCCACTCTATTATCCCTTGATCTCTCTCTCTCTCTCCCTTCGTTATCCGTCCAATTTCATCACGATATA